>JAQIWP010001227.1:0-16488 GCA_034695525.1 Euzetes globulus
GTGGTTATGACACAAATTGTTTCGGATATGATTTGGACTATAAGTTCGCGAATTTCAATATGAGATCCGATTGTATCGCATCTTGTATTCAGAATTTTATTACTAAGAAATTCGTAGAAAATGAAGGAATCAAATACTCATTGTTTTTATTATGAAGTCAATTACTTGAACAACCTTGGTCGTGGAACTGGACATTAATTTCCGAAGAAGATGAACTTCAAATGTTCTTGGTTCGAGCACTATTATTTATGTGTGAGAAAGAATGCAGACCTGACTGTATATTCAGATATTATTCTTTGGGAAGTCCGGTCTATATGGGACAGACTGACAGCCCAATTGATATCACAATAGAGCACAATTCAATGCCAGATGTTGTGATAAAGTATCTACCTCAAACAACATTCCTAACATTAGTTTGTAATTTTGGTGGACTGTTGGGCATGTGGTTAGGCCTGTCTTTCCTCACCATTTTTGATAACTTTATTTTCATTATTAAGGCTTCTAAAAGACGATATGACTTGCATTGAACTTTATATATAAATTAAATAGAAACTTGGTACCATGGCCAATAGTTGGCTTCTGGTCACTATAATTGTGCTGTCCATATATTCGGGAGAACTCTATAATAATATCTTAATAAGTGGTCAAACCATCAACAGAATAGAAAGAATGGAAGAGCTTTGGCTTTGAAAGAATATTGGAAGAAGTCTGAAATAATAGTTTTTGATTTGAACATGATTGATTATATGACGAATGGCATCAATTCTAAATATTCAATAACACAGGAATTGGCCAAAGGACAGTAGCCCAGGATAATTACGACCCTTTTTTCAATCAGACATTTAGGAAGAATGCTATGGAAGAAATGATCAAGGGCAATCAAGTTGTGTTGGGAACTAAACTTGTAACTTATTCTTTCCTAAATAATGTAAAGTTTGGTTTTGTTGAAGGCACTAACTATTATGTGTCGAAACCACAGAAGAGCGGCGGCTTCTATCTCTTTTTGGCAAACAAAGATAGAATACCTGGATTACTTTTAAGTGGCTTCAATTTCATATAACTGTTTATTTAGAAGTCAAATTATTTGATCAAGTTTACTTGTTTTCAGTATTGCCATTTTTCAAGAAAGTGGTTTATATGATTATGAAGTGCGGAAAGTTGTTACTCCTAATGGCTATGAGCCACAGATTGAGCGAGAACATCTTCAAGAACTGAAACTAAAGTCAGTTTCATTGGTCGAAATGAAAGGCGTTTCTGTTCCTTTGATGAACGGTTTATTTATCTCTACCCTGGCTTTGATCTTCGAATTAATTGGCTCGATGACATTTAATATTATTATTTCATTTATGAGGAGTGTTATTAGCTCTAGGTAGAGAGACAACTATAAGATCTTCAAATTTCTTACCCCGGATTAAATTCTCTAGAATTTTGAAACAATTATTAAAAATATCATTTCATCTTTTCACTTTTCAATTTTATCATAAAAAATTTTAATTCCTGGATAATAAGCTATTATTAAGTGTTTGGTTTATCTGAAATTGATTTAAAAATTCATTTAAATCGTTATTCAAAGCTAATTTAGATTGAGGCCAATAAACTTGCACAAATTGAGTTATGTTTGCAGAGGTTTTCTTGCTTTTGTCAAATGTAGTCGAATTGACTGATTTATTCCCACATTTAAGTTGTATTTACAGCCCTTATCCTCATCTTATAAATTATGTATCAATCAGGTTGAAATTATAAAAGCCACGAAAAACCTATCAGGCAAATAATCAATTAGTTTGCACTGAACAAAATAAAGTTATCTAGACTTTTACTAAAATGATCTGCGTTCAATTATTGCTTGTACTGAGTTTTTCTGTTTTTCTGTCTCCGATCATTTGTCAAGGCAGACGACCTCAACCCATTGAACATAATTATTGTAGCTTGGTGTATGCCGATGAGCTGGAGCAAGCCAGGAAAATCGATAGACGTGCCATTTCACAGGCTTATAATGTAAATTATGAACATATTAAAATTTGCTTAAGATAGTGCTTGATAATTAAAATAATTTGTGTAATAGGTTGGACAGAATGGTTCGTTATGTCAGACAACCTGCAGAATTATGAGCAGAGGTAATATCAAGCGTTTGGACGCCCAGCAGTCACCAAATTTCATTCAGTGCGCACAGGGACCCCAAGTAAGTTTTTCATCAAGTAAATGTTCATAATTTAAATAAACTTTTGATCTCTGCACAATCAACAGTATTGCTATAAAGGAGCATGCACCAACGAAAAAGAGCTGTCACAATTATTAAAGAAGGAACGTCAATCAAGTCCATAAACATTGACAAGGTTATTTATTAAACAATTTTCAAACAACTAAAAACATTTTTTAAAATAAAAATAAAAACCTATTAATAAATATAAAAATTATTCTTCAATAATATACTGGTGTTTATTTAATTATGATTAGTTATTTAATTGAGTACCTTGCACTAATAAAATTTATTTGATTAGAATGATTTTGCCTTATTATACAGTTAAGTGCAAATTGTTTTAGTTGTAATAACATGCGATCACAAGACTTGGTCTTTTTGGAACTGCTTTGCACTTTCTTTCAGTCATAATCTATTGATTTGATTTCAAGTCCATATCATTTGATAAGAAAGTTGTGGATAAAAATATCATTGATAATTAGATGTAAATTTATCAGGATGACATCTGGTTCACTCTTGTCTAGTCACATTACTTAATTTTATCAATAATTTTCTTATGAATAAGGAAATATTGAGTTCCTGCTGACCTTTGATCTTGCCAACTTGAACTAATCAGTTTCAAGAACAGACTAATTTTCACACACAGTTTAGCAATTGTTATATAAATAGCAAGCACATTCTTCAGATTATTCTAAATCGCATCAGTGTATAATTAAATCGGTATATAATACCAAATAATACAAAGAAAAAGATGAAAATCTATTTAATTTTGTCAATATTTTGCATAACTTTAATTAATTCCAAGGGAATAGATATTAAACTCTTATTGAAAGCGTTGAACCCTTTCGGGCACAACCTTTCAGTAAGGAATGACTGCGAATATAATGTGTTCGTCAATACAAGTTCCCTGTCATACAAGGGTTGTCAGAATTCTGTTCCGACGGAGTCAGTGGGCGGACCCACAGAAAAAGTACCCATATACTCGTTTAAGGTAAGCTTGACACTTTGCCATTTCAATTTTAAACTAGATTATTTTAATTTTCAATTAAATTGAATAACTATCTAAGGGCATACCTTATGCTGAGCCGCCGGTCGATGAGCTCAGATATCGGAAACCTGTACCTAAAGTATGGTCGACTAAAACGGTGATAGAGGCCACCAGTTTCGGCAAACCCTGTATGCAACCGCCAATTGTGTTGGACAGTGACCCGTCCGGTGCTATTGTTCACTCCGAGGACTGTCTAACACTGAACATCTGGACGCCTGATCTCAATCCAAAAGACAAGTTGTGTGTAATGGTATGGATACACGGCGGGGGCTTCCTCTGGGGTGGAAGCAGTTTCTTTGACGCCACACAACTGGCACTTCACGGATGTGTTATCGTCTCAATGAACTACCGGTTGGGCTCTTTTGGATTTCTAGTGGGTGACGGTGACGACGCACCCGGCAATCAGGGGCTATGGGACCAGACCCTGGCACTAAACTGGACACAGCAGAACATTCACCTGTTCGGTGGAAACCCAAATAATGTGACAGTTTTTGGTGAGAGCGCCGGCAGTATGTCTGTCAGCAATCAGGTCGTGTCCAAAGTTTCCAACAAGTTCTTCCAGAGAGCTATACTTCAATCGGGTACAGAATATTTGAGTTGATTAAAACAAATTGACCTTAACTTCCCTTTTTCTCATTAGGAGCCAGCACTACAACCTTGTTCTCCAGGCCTAAGGACTTCATGAGGCGTGTGTCCCAAGAGTTTGCCACTTCTAAACTGTGCATCAATCACGACAACTATGTCCAGTGTCTGCGCAAAATACCGGCTCAACTGATTGTCACGGAATCGTTGGCCGAAATGGCCGCCAAACTGGTGGGAAGCGCTGTTGTGACCAACAATCCAGAGAACCCCTGGTTTTCAGAAGTGATGCTCACATTTGTGCCAATTTTCGGGGACCAGTTTATGCCACTCAACCTCAATGAGTCAATCAGGTCCGGTACTGTTCCGGAAGACATGGATATTATTATCGGCCACACAGAAATGGAAGGCGTGCTCTTCTGTGAACAGTTTGATCTGGTACGATTGCTAGGCTTTCGATATCAGCCCCACCTTCCCCTACATACGGAGGCGTTGATTAACAAACATTGGGCCAAATCGGATATAACCAACATTTTTATTAATAATAAAACTTTTGACACAATCGTTGCCAACGAATATACGGACGGTTTCTGGGATTTACCGCTTTTGGGTTTCCTGGAACAGAATCGATTGCGAGCGACTGCCTGTCACTCATTCGGCGACTATGCCCTCACCTGTCCAACAGTCCTTTTCGGTGAACTGATTGCTAAGAACAGGAACTCAAGCACTAGTCGTGTGTTTCAATACAAACTAAGTTATGCTAATAAACAGTCGCCGGTCTTCGGCAGTGATTGGGCCGAAGCCACACATTTTGATGAGTGTCCACTTGTTTTTGGGTTCCCCTATCAGGAAAAGAGTCAATACTCTGATACTGACCGTCAATTGAGCTCAAAAATCATGAAAATCTGGACTAATTTTGCTAAAACTGGGTGAGTTTTAACAATAGAGAAAAGTACAGTCTTCCCTTGTAATTTGTATTATTGCATCAAGCAATAAAAAATAGCGAGCTCTTCTAATCAATTTTTTGTTAATTGTCCAGGTCAACTCAGGGAAACGGGTTTGAATGGCCGGCATATACGTCAAAGGATAGTAAAACTAACTTATCGTACATTGAATTGCACCCTGATCGGTTTGGAAAAGTACATACCCAGGCTTACGAAGGAAACGACGGACTCCACCCCAAAGTCATACATAACTGTAAAAACTTTTGGGAATTTTATTTATGGAAAATGTTTTGAAAATTGTGTTTATTTTTAGGACCATTTTCTCGAAAACTTAATATTTATTTAAATTTATTTTTGCTTTCATTAAAATTAATTAATTACAGGTAAAGGTTATAAAGAAATTATTCAAATTGAAGTCTAGATTTTTGTCAAGTTTGTTGAGCTTGGTCATCTATTTATAAGTTATTTACAAATTTTAATTAAAAGTCAATCAATTAATACTCGATTTTTTGTGTCAAAGAATTTGAATTGATTAAAGCCTTGAACAATCAATTAGCATGAAAATGTTGAAAATCAAGTTTTCACTGATGAAACAAGAACTTATCGAACTATTCCATTAAGGATATTTTGATTTTGCTTTCAGAGAAATAAATTTAATATAAAGTCATGAAAAAATGGGATATTTCCCACAATTTTCCACTTATTGAAGGAACTTTTTCAGTGGAATTAAAATAAACAAAACTTATTGTGATTTCAAATGAATGAAAGTTAAAAGACTTGAGAAATAAAAATGAATTTTTCTATTCAATCGAAAATTTGTAATAAAAGTTGAGTTCTTCTAAAATCAGTTTCAGTAACAAAATGGTCACAAAAATGGTCAACATATAAAGCCAGGCCTTTGTGCCCAAATGTTTGTCCAGTTTGCTAGCCGACCCATTAAAATTCAATTGTTCCGGATCGTTGATCTGCACTAATAGGTGAGAGCTGATTTCGTCACTTTTCAAGTCAATATGATAGCACATTTTGATAACAGACAATCTGAGTTAACACAACTTTTTTAATTAAAACTATTTTTCACAATAACTTATTAAAAAATTAATTAAAATACTTTAAAAAGTTATTCAAAAAAATAAAATAAAAGAATTGATATTTTTTTCAGTTAAATGACTGAATGATTGTCAAAAACGATTAACTCATTCCATAAGGAAATTCACTATCAATTTGACAGATGTCTAACTTGGGAAGAGTGTAGGCTTCAAACAAGGCTTCCCTATGAATAGACTGTTTATTTAAAAAATATATGTTTAAAGTCAATTCAAAGTTAAGAACTGATTAACTGTTTGTCAAGTCTTCCGATCAATAGTAGACTTGATGTTTAGTTACAATTATCTAATCGGAACTCTTGGTGAACTTCAAATCAAATGATCACCATTCAAATATCTTCAGTGACCTCCAGAGAGAGACGTTTTTCCATATGAAGTCACATTTTATCAAGGATATGTTTTGAATCACATATTTAAAAAATCACAATTTTCTTCAAGAATAGAATAATTGACTTTTCATTTGTCAAAAGATTTATGTCTATTAAACTCGTCATACAAACAATGAATAAGTATTTTAAGGACAAATTCTATACTCATCTCAATGATAAAATCATTTTTCAATTTTTTTCATATTTTTAAATGGTGATGAGCAAGGTAGAAAGTTATATTATTCAGTGATTTAGTAACCTATCTATCCGCAAATATTAAAGATAAGTTAAACGTTACAACTTAATGAAGTGCTAACCCAATCAAAGATGTTTACTAAATTATATTTATTGACTAGATAAGATTTAGATTAGAATGTGTGAGGTCTGCTCATCGCTAATCCAAAATAACAGTAAAATTCAGCGAAACTGAAATAATTAAATGAATGAAATTTCAAAGAATTATTGAACCATTCATTCATATAATTAGGGCTTTTCATAATTAATAACTATATTTAGCTTGGTTCAATCTATAATTATGGATCAGAATATGCAGCCATTCAAAACAAATGATCAAGTATTTCATGTTTTAACTCGACACAGGCCTAATTAAGCAAGCTCTTTCAATGTCAAAAGCTTAAATTAGCTATAATCAAGTAATTATTAAGGTGGCTTTTATGATAATCTGCATAACAATTTATTTAAAAACAAGATGTTCTTAATTTCAATCAATATTATTTTCCAATTATTCTAATTCAAACTAGTTAAAATTGTCCATGAAACAGCTCAGTAAACCATCAATCTAAAACAATAAGAGTCTTGGTCAATTGCCTTCTAATTAGATAAGAAACTAATTTGAAATTATAATCAAAAGGCTTCAAAAGTTTATGTCATTTTCCATATGGAATATTTTTTTTCAAATTTGAGAATAATCGTTTGTATCGAGGTCAGTATCTGTCGACTAGACTTTACCTTTAAAAAAATAGACTGTTTACTCAATTTTCAAACAATGATTGTCTAAGAATATTGAGCTAATAATAGAATGCTTTTAGTATTCAATTCAAAAACTGATTAACACAAAAATTGATGCTAAAAATGGATGAATGGACGCATTGTATGCAGACTTGATTAAACAATTCATGAACAAGTTCAACTGCACCCTTAGCCCTAACCGGTTGACCTCTAACATACTGTGCGAAACGGGCCGCCACTGGATATTATTGTTGAAAAGAAAAGCTATTCAATAGATATCCATATTAGGAATCTGGGAATCTTTTTTTAAACGGAACTACAGATAATGTTTAATATTAAACCCAATACAAGTCAATCAAAATAACTATTCTTAACAAATTCGGAAAAACAGTACTAAAATATAAAACATGACCAAGCTCACTTTAGAAACTCACTATAGCATCTATGATTTCAGATTTTACAGCTAGCATCGGGAATTTTGTGTGAAACTAATCTTGGATATATGTGACTTATTATATTTATTTTTTTAATAATTGTAGGAATAAAAGAAAAACCCAGGAGTGAGACAGACCTTAATTGGGATTTCTTTTTCTAAGTCTTTGCCCAACCAATCGAGTTATTTAACAAACTTTTGATTCAATAAATAAAAATTGGGTCAAACATTATATTCAGAAACAATTTTCATAGAAATCACAACATAATTGTCTTAACACAAATCATAATCAGATTTTGTTCAACGAATTCATAATTACTTTTTTCTGTTAAATTCAAATCAAAAGTATTTCGAAAAGAATATCATTTTATGCCTAAAAGTCACGAAATCTAAAAATTTGGTTCAAAAATGGGGTTTTTTAGTTTTGTGTCAATTAAGTGCTAAAAACTGTCGTTTTGTTTCTTTTTAAGTTTTCCTCATTTGAATTAAGTTTCGTTTTTATTTTTCAGTTTTGTTTCTCAAGTGATTAACTCTTCTATCAATTTATTTCTCGGTTTGAAAATAATTTTTGTTTTGCTGTTATTGTTTTTATTGTTTAAAAAAGAGGACCGACTCTAACACTATTGAGACTTCCTGTGGTTAAACACCTGTAAGTTTTGTCTATTTGTCAAAAAATAATTTTTATTTCACAATTATTTTTTATTTTTAACATTCGTTTCTTAACTGATTATTTAAAAAAACTCTTAGATAAATACTTTTGTAATCCAATTTAGAATGGTCATGGTAAGTTATTTTCCAATCAATTAGCTTGTTCATAAAAGTTAAACAAGATTGTATAGAAAGTGAACTCAAAAATAAGTTAAAAAAGGGTTATGATCAGAGTTTTAAATCTGATTTACAATCTAGGTAACTTTACATAGCCAAGATTGTAGTCTAATCTCAACTCCTCAGTCATGAATAGCATTTGTTATCAAAGGAAAACTTTTATTTTTGTTAAAGATTCAATTATTTTTACTAAACACGATTTTATGCTATTTTATCCAGTCCCAAATTTGTACTGGAAAAAATATCAACTAATTTCTAGGCTACTATTAATATGAGATTATATAAAGAAGATAATTATAGTTTGACAAAATGAGTACCAAGGTATGAATCATCTTTAAAAGAAAAATGAGCACGATTCTATGTCTGTAGTCAGTCAAGAGACCTGTAAAGCTCCTTTTAAATTTTGTATATTCATGAAGTAAAGGCAATAAAAAAGTGTTTGATTGATCAAGTCAACTTGTTATATTTGCGTGACTTGTTTTTATTCAAATATTATTAAAATTGAGTATTAATTACATGAAATAAAAGCAAAAATTCATTGCAATAATAAAAATCAAATTTAAAGCTAAAAGTGTATAAAGTTTTGGAAATAAGAAAAATATTCCATTAAATGTTTGGGTATAAAAAATGGGTCAATATTTCAGTACTTATTTGAGATTTAGTATTAAGACACGACTTTTCGCAACAGATTTTAGCAAATATTGGTTTTTAGTATTGCTTTGAAATTCAATTTGAAATGTGTTTTGTGTTTCAGTAGTTTTTTTTAGGAAAGACTTGTTTTTTTTGAAGACAATGTTTTTGAGACAACACTGGAAAGAATCGGCAAATCTAATTGTCTTAACGCCATCGCCAAACCCACTTTCCGATGAAACTGATTATTCTGTTCTGACAATCAGAGGCAGTGCTGACAGTAATCTTCATGGTAGGAGTTATGTGACACCCGGCGGGACACTAGACTCCAGTGACTTTTCAGCCAAATGGTGGCAATTGTTTGATAAGTTTGGCTTAAATTCTGATTCAATGCATAAGCATTTGAGTGGTTTTGGGTCGAGTCGGCCCCCGATTATTACCGACAATCTAATGTTTGAAGAACTGAGGCGTTCCACTTGTGATGAGGTTGACCTGATCTCAACGGATATGGCTCTCAGGATCGCTGCCATTAGACATCTTTTCATACAAACAGGTCTGAAGTGAGACTTTCCTTCAATTCTTATGTAATTGTCTTCACAGGTATTTTATTAGTTGAACCGATCAGTCAAAGATGTCTGCCATCAGATATCTGTGATAAATGGCGTCAAAAAGTTAGTCAAAGTTCAGATAACTTCTTCCAAATGTGCGATCAGTTAGAGCTTAAGCCCGACTTGTTTTCATTGAAAGAGTGGTGGAATTGGTTGACCCCCAGTAGTGTTGGTCGCAGTCCGCGATTCGATACTATTTATTATATTTGTTGTGTTAATAATCTAACAGTCAATGAGTCGCAGTTCTGGACAACACCTCAGAAGTTAATTGAGCGAAGGGACGGTTATTTTTTAGCACCACCACAAATTTATGAGCTCTCAAGGGTCATGAACTTTAAGTGCATTCAAGAAGTGGAAGTGTTTGCCACCGAAAGAGAAAAACATGGCATTCACAGATGGCTTCCTGTCGTATCTCTTTATAGTAACGGCGCCGTTGCATTGCTGCCAGGTAATTTTAGAAAGATTGATCTGGGTCTTGTTTAATAAATTATTGAATTTTGTTGACCAGGCGATGATTTATACCCGGATTGTGTGGAACTGGTCTCAACAAAACCAGTCCGAACATATCCGCAACGCTTAGAAGAGATGCGAACAAAATCTGATCGCTTGAATCGCATGGAATTGAGAGGCACTGACTGTCAAGTAGTCGTCAATACAGATATGCCACTCAAACATATAAGACCTGTCTCACTTCATTCCCATTCCGAGCTTAAGAGCACTAACTTGTGATTTTTTTAGGAATTTTTCACATTATTATCAAATGTTTATCAAATGAATTATCCATATCTAAGAGATTTAACATATTATTGATTCTTGTCATAAATGCAGACACAGATTGTTCCTCTTATTTATTATTATTTTTGCATAAGAATAAACTGTTTTATTTTTTACCAGATAATTAATTAAATTTTAAAATGTTCAGCATACTAAACATGATTCGAGCAACTAAGGGTTTATTTTTCTTACTCATCAAATTAGACTACCAGGTGCAACACTACTTACTTAAACTTCGTAAACTAGTAAACTTTGAAAATTAGAATTCATTGTTGAAATTCAAAAAACATTTTTAAAAATTTTTAGGAATTAAAAATTTGAGGCATTCTTCACATTGAAACTGATTTAACAGTAAGTATGGCAAACCCTAACAAAGAAGCTTTAGATTAGTCTTGGTAAATTGAATCCCGACTCCCTTTCAGTCTCTTTACTCCCGACTCCCTTAAAGGGATTGGAAAGGGATTGGAGAAAAAATAAATGGAAAGGGAGCAGCAAGGAAGTCAAATTCAGTTATGACACTCCCTTTACTTAATCCCTTTGCTTCAAATGCAAATAAAAAGCAAGTTAAATTCAAACTGTAAGCTGAAATTTGAGCTCAAAAATGAATTATTTAAGGCATTGTTCTTAAATGTAACTCATTTTATAAGGAAATCAGTTATAAATAATTGTTAAACGAGTGAATTGAATATCAAAATAATTAAAATGGAAATTAAAGACAAAGAATCGAAACAAAAATTGTTTAATATATCGAAAGCATTTCTCAATCAGTCTTTCTTTATCAAGGATGGACATTGGAGAAATTTTCGGACATTTTTACATGTGACGGCCAAAAATACGCCATTTTTCTTTATATTAAAGAATTAACTTTAAAGCTTACAAATTACCCTAATTATATTAAATAACTAATTTAAGCTTAAATTCACTAAAAATAAATATTTTTTAAAATAAAATGGCCGCTAACAGCGGTTTTCGGTTTATTTTGGCATCCAGAAAATACACTATCTAGACCCCTTCCAGGAATTATTGCTTTCGCCATCCCTATTCTTTATGTAAAGGGATTAGAAAGGGAGTCTGACAAATTTGAGGAAAGGGATTGGAAAGGGAGTGAAAATCAAAATTCACCAAAGGGAGCAGCAAGGGACTAGGTTTTTGGACTATTACCAAGACTAATTGGGATAGCATTAGATTGATGTTGAGTTAATTAATATAGAATTATAATTAACATAGAGTGCAAAAGTGCACTTGGAAGTGGGCCACTTTAAAGAACATTATTGCAGTGCAAAAGTCTTAGTGCATAAAATATTCACACATAGCGTACCAAATGATATGAGTAAGACATTTAATAAAAATGAAATGCGTGGTTCAAAAATGATATATTCAAGAAAACTAACCAATGGACATTTGCTTATAAGTAAAAGTAACAGTATGTTTATTTGAATAGTATTGTGTTTAAGCTTATCTAGCAAACAACAATGACTAAAGATATTTTGTACCCTATTAGACCTTTTGCACTCTATGATAATTAATGATCCAAGAATGCATAGCATTAAATCCGTATCCATTTAAGAATTGAGGTCAAAACGAACCTAATAATCGTTAAATAATATTTAATTTATTTTTTCAACTAATTTCTTTTCAACACAATGCTGTAAATATAGTGCTTATAGATTGACTTCCAACCTTGTTTTCATATAAGCCCATGGGCTAATTTGACAGGGAACACTGTAATTACTGGTTAGTGGTAATTTTAACAATTTAACAATTAAAACTAACAATGGTCTGATTTTCTTTTTAAATGTCTTACTAATAAATTATTAATTTGTAATAATATCTATCCCTCTATTCCTATACCATTCACTAGAAAATAATAAAAATATTTTGACATTTTGGAACCGATACACAACTAAACTGAACTTCAATTTCAACTTTCTCTTCTATATGTACAGATATTCTCTCCATCCATCCCTCCCTGGTCTCTTTAAAACGCAAAGTTGATAACAAATATGTTTCTTTATTAATATTTACATCAATTAGTTTAAGGAAAAACATTACAATTAATTGGTTTAAAAGTTACAAATAGACTAATCGTAGATTAAAGAGTGTATTCATAAAATTACATTTTGTATTTTGAGTCTCATTTAAGATATTTAAAAAAAGAGATAATTGAATAATGATTTTGTTCTAAACATTATTTCTAATTACGAATAATAGAGGATTAAAATTGAATTATTATTGAAATTGTTTGAAAACTGTCTGACATTACTGACATTATTGACAATCAAAACACTATTTCAAACATTCTATACTTGAATTTGATTCGTTTGCCTCAGTTTCGGATATGTATTGAATTTGTTTATCGAAACATAAATTATAATTAAATCACTCTTTAAACCTAAAAGACATTTGAATTTTATTTTATATTCAAAAAATGGACGATATTTTTACATTTCTTATTTATAAATTTATGGCCATTTCTGGTAATAATAAGATTGTGACCGACTATAACACTAACACTGATTTTCTAATTACAGCATATATTTTGTCGAATGATTTGGGTTTGCAATGAATGCCAGAACCGAAGTCCAACACTCGAAGACCGATCAATGACTTCAGTTCTGACATATGATTGCAAACTTATCCATTAATTCTAATGATTAAATTGACCGAAAGATTAATTGTTTTAAAATAAATATCACATATTTTTTAGAAATAAAAATGTTGAATATTAATTTGCTCGTTAAGTTTCACTTTTTGTTTATCATCGATAAGTTATCAAAAAAGCAATAAATCATTGATTTTGATGTCAAGTTCATTGAATTAATATTAAGATTGCACTCAATATTCAAGCGAAGGTCAATTAGAAAATTCTTGTTTTGTTCATATATTTACCATAAAATTAATTTTATTTAAATTAAGATTTTTTAAAAACAAAAACTTGAGAGCAATTGATTGAAGAGTTCTTTTAAAAGTCAACTGAAACGACCTTTTTTCGGGTTACATACACTTTAGAAATTCATCATTTCACTTATTATCGAGTTTGGAATTATTTGAAATATTTGTTAATATCTTTCCATATTTTCTTTCAATTATAGCAATTTGACGGAACTATTGGTTTATTTTTTAAACTATATTTGTCTAATAAAGTACTCGATTATTATTATTACTACACTTTTAGGAATTCAAAATCAGTTCTTAAAGTTAATGAATCCGATCAGAACTGAGACCTAAACAATCGGATGAAATAAACGAATCAACAAACGAATCGACACTCACTGTTGACTTCAACTGTAAATCTAAAGCCGTTTGTAAATAATTACTTTAAAATCTGATTTAATTGTTTGGATCTCAACTCTAATCTGATTAATAGACTCTTAAATAATAAAAGATTAAATTCTGTAATAATTATCAGAATTATAAAAGAAAATGAGCACAAAAGGCATCTATGAAAATACAATACATGTAACCGTCGAAGAGATTAATTTGAATTGCGTCTGTAAACAACTTGATAAGAGATCTCAAACATATTTACAAAAACCGGGTATCGAGTGTGGATATAATTATGGCTCTAGTAATAAAATAATGAAATTTCCTTGCCTATTAATACATTGCCATTTTTGGTACTATTGTTAATGCAATTTCCCCTTTGAATTTATTTTAATTCATTTGACAAAACATCAAGAATTACACATCAATTGAAATATTTTTTTCAAATTATAAAAGTGTTAAAAACTTAAAGACGTTTAAAACTTGCAAATCAATGAGATCTTCAGAAACGAAATGAAATTGAAAATAAATGTAAAGAAATGAAATAAAAAGAATAAATGGTAATCAATACTGTCGTACATCACAACCATTGAGTAAAAATTAAATCAAAATAACAATAATGGATATAATTTTGCGATTAAGTCAGATGAAGTCACAAATATTAATAATAAATGAAAATCATCTGACCTGGAAGATGATTCTATAACATTATGGTACAATTTTGAAGTGTCCGAACTTCACATATGTATTAAAAATGTGAAATAATGTTGAGAGCTGTTGCACATCCTTTAATTGTATTCTACATTAAACTATTCTAGTATTCTATAAAATCAAATATCAGTAAAGTAATCGCATTTCAATCACAGCCACTTTTCTGGGTTTCAATCTATTTTCAACCTCTAAATACATTTCTTTCAAACAAAGCGATTATTTCCTTTACTTCAAAACTCGATATCATTTATGTTCCTTAAACTAAGTGAATATAAAAGACTTTAAAGATGTTATGTTATATTAACTTATGTATGATCTGTGAGAGGACAACCCATGATGGACTTTCTTAATGTCATTAGAGTAAACAATATAAAACTTATTGGATTTGATCCATCAAAACACTAATTTTCTACAATATTTGTATTTTATTAGAAGTATTGCACAAATCCTTGAATTCGATTCGATTAAAACAAACTTTTCTTCTATTAAACAATAAACACTTCTATGACATTATGATCGAAAATGTTTGACTTGAATTAATAAAATGCAATAGATGAATTTGTCTATTGATAAGCATAATAGTTTCTGTATTCACAGAATTTCCTTTTTTATATAATATCCTAAAAATCAATAGTTGTTTAACTGATTCGACATTTCTTTGGTGATATTATCTTTGGATTTATTTAGATACAAAGGGATTTAAAAGTCCTTGGCTCTCAATCAAACTATGATGAATCTAATTAAAATTATCGGTTAATGAACTTCTAATTGAGTTTGATCAGAGCGGCGGGTAATTCAAGGGTTTCCTGTTTGAGGCAATCAGTGCTCATTCCGTTTCCATTGATTGCAATCAAAGCACTCAAACTGTTGGGTGAATTGGAAAGATTGCAATCTTTTGAGCCATTAATAAGAGTCGAATCGTTGCTATACTTCGAGAGATCAGTCGATGAGATCGAAATTCCACTTTTGTTTGATTCTTGTTGACCAAAATGTCCGTTCGTTGTGTCATTCACTTCGTTAAGCTCTTCATCGGTGACAGAATTAGATGCGGAACAGCTTTTAAATCCATTCGAATTAAAAGGAAGGGATTGGGTTAGGGTTTGCTGAATGTGTGACGAAACAAATGTCGATAACAACTGATGCGAAATATGATTGTGATTTGTATGAGCCTGTGTCATCGATTGGTTATGGTAAAACTGCGGCGCTCCGCCATAGTCTATCATTTTTGGAGGTCTACCCCTTGGTCTGGGAGCGTCCGATTTATAGATGGACCTCATTTGGTCGAGTGCTGGTGAAGATGACGAGACAGCACCGGAAGAATTAGAGCCTCGACTCGACTCAGTTATCTTATTGAAGACACGCAAATCAACACCACTGCCGTCATCCTTGATCTGATCGGCCAACTCCTTGACAACTCTGAGGCCCTCATCCATAAGTGTCTCCTGAACTAACTGTTTGGTTATATGATTGGCGGCCACAGAGTTTCCAGACTTCTTGGCTAACAGTATTAGAAATACTTCGAATCGTTTAATTTGATTTGATTTGAAGTTTAATTTTTAATTTTTTGAAAGTCGACAAAAATTTCAATAATGACTAACTTGGAAGTAGTTTTGAAAAGCCATCCGAAGAGTTGTGCTGTGAATCTTGATTTGGAGAGTTTTGTTGCGAATCCTGAGTCACAGATGGAGACGAATCGTTTGAATACAACGAAAATTGAGAATCTATTTCATTAAAATTATGTTATGTTAGTCATTCTGGTAATAACCCCCAGCTTTTAGGACAAACCAGTGTCGTCCGTATCTATTTTGTCGACATCGAAACGGCCGTAACTTCTGCTCATTAACCTAGATACAAAAGAGTAAGGTGTAAAATGAATAAAAATTCTCTGGATATATGATAGAAAAATGACATTGCTTTGCTAATTGACATAGATTGTTTAAAGTCTGACATCAAATATTACCTCAACAAAATTATATCATTTTCAATGCAAAAATTGAAAATGCAAAAAAGCTCCCCCTCTCTCTCTCTCCCTTTC
>JAQIWP010001228.1:0-16479 GCA_034695525.1 Euzetes globulus
TCTCCCTCTCTCTCTCTCTCTCTCTCTCTCTCCCTCTCTCCCTGCCTCCCTCCCCAAATGCTAAAAATGGTTGTTTTCAAGTGATTCAATTCTAAAAATTATTGCCAAACTTTATTGCCTTTCAAAAGATTGAATTTCTGTCAATGTTTTGGACGAATTCCTTAGCATATGATTCATAAATATATTGAATTCTTAATCAAATACTAATAAATGGGTCCGAAAAACAAATTTCAATTACATGTAATTGAGAGAAACTATGAAATTTTAATGCCATAAACCTATTAAAGAAATTGAATCCATAATAAATGAGAGAAATGAGTTAAAGGAATGGTAAGTCGGGAGCACAGACTCACATTCTCTATATGCGAGAGTTGCGGTTCGTTACCGCACATACAGATTGTCTGAACTGATTGTGGATAGAATTGACTTTTGATTGACGTCGTGGGGAAACAATAGCATTACTGGGCTTAACATTTACACCACTTTTGTTGCGACGACTGACAGAGAAAGTGATTTTTTCTCCTTTTCGTACAACACTTGCAATTATAAAGATATTGGACTACTTTGTCTCTGAACCCTCGCCTCTACTACTGTTTCCATTTGTTTCATAAGTTAGAGTGGATTTTGAAACCAATACTTACATAAAATTCGTTTTTTCACACAAACATTATTAAAAAAAACTATTGTATTATAAAAAACCAAAAAAACAGAAAAAAAAAATTTGAAGCGAAGAAAAACTTAGTTTTAAAGCTTTTATTAAATGTATTGTCAGCTCTTGTTTTGTCACTTTTATGAGAATTAAATTAAAACTGAGTACAAAGGCTCTAAAAACAAGAGAAATGCCAAAAGCATCGCAAAGTCGCGCACAGGGAGAGTATCGCATTTCCCGACCGCTCATAGAATTGCAATGAATTGAAAATATAATTTAATCTATTCTTCTATTGGCTCTAAAGTGGCCTAATATTAGGTTCGGGAATTGAAAATTTAGAGGCAGGTGCCGGTGCGAACTGTTTTTAAAGTGGCACTCAATCCTATGAAGAGGTCATCAAAGTTTGAATGTTTGAAACTTTTAACACAATTTGAATGGCCATCAAATTCCAGTCCAGATTATTGCAAGAGTAGTGTTATTGAGGGATAAGCATTGAAATTCACGCAATGCACTTATTCTATGATTACGTTTTTTTGTTTTGCACAAGAAAACCATTGGAGCCCATCATTTGTCCATTGGTTTTGTTCTGCAGAGTTTCGGCTCACAACTTGTGCTAATGTTGAGTCAGGTCATACACACAGACTGTGTGCTGGGCTCTGAACCAAATTCAATTGCCGTTCAAACTTCACTTTAGATCAAATGAAAAGCAGAGACTAAAAGACAAACTCTCAGACAATTGGATGAAATCTTTTTCGCTGACCACAACTTTTTGGTTTTTCGGGTCAACCGATTCAACTGATGGCAAATCACTTCCAATATTTATGCTGTCCTCTCAACCAAGTCTTCAATTCTGGAAAAAGCAACTCTGAAATTATTCCATATATTAATGCAAACAAATCCGAATCACTTATGGAAAGCCTTTTGAAAGGTTTTAAAATAATATTTTGGTTTCGAGTCTTCGCCCAAACATTAATTCTCATTCTTTCCCAATGAACTCAAAAATCAAATATATTTTTAAAAGATAATGGAAGGGCTTATATGTGATGTTTGAATCATACTTTTGAAATATGAGCACAAAAAGAAGAGGAATTACAAAATATATTTACCGAAAATCCCGATTATATTCAAATGATATGTTATATGAAGCCATAATCGCGAAGAACAAGACATACACTACTATACGATAAGAGGACTGCCACAAAAAATGGGAATAAAGTGTTCACTAATAGGAGATTAAGCGATTCGGTACGAGTCAGGCGAGTAATACTTTGCTCATTTGAAAGTGAAACAAAGCCTATCGGAAAGAGAGGGCGAACAGTCGACTGAGAAAAACGAAAATAACAGAGAGTTTGAGTCGAATTGAAAGGAAAGTATTGGTCGGAAAACACTGTTTTACTGTTTGTGTTATTTCAGACGAAAAAAATGAAAGTTTTTGGTTTAGAAAATGAGAGAAAAAAGAGTGGTATCATGTGTTGGATGTGATGCCAGTGGTGTTGCCAGTGATAGTAATATCATCATCATTATCATCAAATAGGAGGACATGCTAGCCGTGAGTGCATTGAGTGCTTCCACACATTTGTTTGAGTTAACGCATTGATAGGAAGGCCACAAATGCAATGACATTATAAAACATTAGCCCTGGAACGGACACAGGCTCCAAATCTCTCGAGTATTTTTTCATGTAATGAAACGAAATTTTCTCTGTTATTATTGTAGTAAAAACTGAGCAAATGCTTTAATAGTATGTCTTTTTTGTAGGTATAGTTATATACTGTTATGTAAGGGCTCGTAACCGAACTGATAGTCGGAGCGATAAAATTTAGTGATCAGTAGAGCTGACAGTCAACTGATCACAATTGGGTGATCGCAACCAAAATTGACAATTTTTTGCCCAGAAAAGTGATGATCACTTAGAGATGCAGAGCTTGTCTTTGGAATCTGAGTTCAATTTTGAAAGAATTACCTCCGAGTCCTAATCTCATTGATTGTGACAATCAGTCTCTAAAGTATCTGAAATCCAATTGCAGAGACAAACTTCATTTACTCAACTTTGACGACAATAAACATCTATAATCTAATAAAAGACTTGAGAGTAAAGACTCATTATATGTGACAAATGGTAACCATATTAAGACCCATAAGACTACTTGTGTTTGGCTTCAAACAAATTCAACATTAAAGTAGAATCACGTTTAAAGTGTATTAAGTGTTTCGATGCCATCCGACAGCTCTTTGCTTATTATCTCAAACTTATTACACTAAATATGATACTCAAAAGTCAACAAAAATATTCAGATTTCAAAAATAGACAAAACAAAAGCTTTTGGGGGTACACTCTAAAAGGGAGAGTTCTTTTTTTTGTTATGTTCTAAAAGATGATCAAGCTAGACAATTGATTTCTTGTTTGTTTTTTTCATAATAAGGGTCTCTGTTTAAGAATTGAAAAATTCAGGTAAGAATTACCTTTGATTAACACATTATAGTGATTGAATTGTATTATTTGATCAAATAATCATGGTAAAGAATTCTTGGCTATGTAGGGTATTGTTTGAATGCAAACGATAAAAGACAATAATGCAAAGTGTGAGTCAAACAGAATGGAAGGGTGAGAGAGGGCTGTGTTTACGATAAAAAATGGACTAAAAACTACAATTTGGGAGCTTTTGTGAATAGAAACAGAGCTATTAAAGAGGTTTTTGCAGTGAATTTTCACTTTGGCTAAAAGGATTCACTGGAGAGAAAGTGTTCATTGAATCGATGCCTCACTTTATTTCGTTTACGTGATCTCCAGAAGGATTGCCATCACTTTTTGTTGCAAACATTTTCTAAATAAGAAAAACTGAATGACAAACAGCGACTACTCTATCATTATATTCCTGTCCTCTTCAACACTATTTTTTATAAATGATTCGATTGTTTTATTTTATTTCAATTGAATCGAAATGTTTTGTTTGTTTTTCATTCGATGCTTTCAAGTATTGCAGGAAAACTGCGTTTACAAGTGATTTGCAAACCAAACATTTTCTAAATAGCTTTTGCTTTAATCACATCTCAAGAATTCAAGAAATATATACGATCTATGACTTTGACTTTTTGTTTGAATGCAAACCCCGGGTCCAAAACCTTTTTTATTCGATGACTTGTCGTTTCACTCAACTCACGATTTTTTGAGGAATTTTGGAAAATGGTTTTGACTTCAAACAGAATAGGTTTATAAATGTTGTTGAAGTCATGTTTTGCATATTGACTTCAAAGCCAATTGTCTTTTCTAACCAATGAGTTATTGTGTGAGTGATTGTCGAGTGAAGTGAGTCTTTGCCGATGCAATCATTTGGCGCTAAATCCCTGGACTAGCAGTCGATCGAATCAATCATTGGTTGATTATATGAACACCAGATATGGTTAGAGAAGAAGATGACCGCAAATACTTGCAAAGACTCATAACATTCCACTCAAATACAGGATTTATATGAAATGCGACAAAAATAGTTGTGGCGCTCAGACCATAGAAGAGAGACACTCACCGAAACAAAAGGGATCAGATGGAGATGAGGCAGGATTTGAGGACTGGCGTGACTAATGATGGCCATCATTGCGAGCAAATACGTGACTTGTATTGGCAAAAGTGGTCCCAATATGCCTGTGCTCTATGTCTGTGTCTCATATGTAATACTTTTTAGATGACATCATTTTCTAAATTAAGTTTTTGTTCTCTTGTTATATAAGAGATCACAAAACAAACCAAAAGCCAATACAAGAAGAGCACAGACTTTAAGTAAAGACATGTCGAAGAAGTGCTACAATTGTGAAGACCACAACTGGTGAAGACGTTAACCGAGTTTTATGAGTGCTTTTGTCAATCGAAGCAAAGAATAATAATAATAAAAGCGTTTTGATAGACCAGCGTTTGGCCATTCATTTTAGGACCGGCTATAGTCCACCCTTTTATTTGTGGCTTTACTTTGATCTCATTGTGGATGACATTAACAATCATTAGAGCGAACTCTCATTTGGATTATTGGCCAAAAGGCAACTATCGATACTATTTGGTCAGCAAAGAGGGCGGACACCAATAGAAGAGTTGAATGAGAAGACAACTCATTTAATCATTGAATTCTTTTGTGACCTTCCTTGGCAAATTCAATCAAATAAAGTACACAATGAGTTGGAGTAGAGCTCTATTCCCACAAATCATTGGTTCGCCACTAAATACAGACCCAAACAGAGAACGGATAAAAAGGAAGAAAATTATTTTGACTGAAAAAAGTGATCCGAAAAGCGCTACAAAAACACATATAAATCAATGTCTCGGAAAACATAAGACAAGATAAATGCCGTTATATTGAAGCATATCTCAAACCAGAATATATGTACAAAAGACAAGAGAGAGCGGAGAGTGTCGTAAGTCTCAGAGATTTGTTGCACTCCTAGGAATATACTCTAAGTTGACACTAGAGTTCGGGTCCTCTTATTTATATTTGTCCAGAATTAACATAAATCAAGTCTTTTTGAATTCAATTATTTATTACTATTTGTTGTTTGTTTTCAGTAATAAATTCTAATCATTTGAATAATTGGGATATTTTTTTCTATCAAAAATCTGTGATTTACTGTAAATACGCGAAATATGTTGTCATTTGACCCAAATTTCCAAGAGTACTATTTGTCTGTACATGGCTTTTCTTTATTTATTCATATTTTGAATGCGAGTCACGAATCAAATCATATAAAGTTAGTGAAACTTTTGATTTTGTAAGTCATGAGTAATATATATTAGGCATCGGTCCGATTGTCACACTTTCCATTTGTTTCTTATATATTATATATAAACTTATTTTCAATTCTATTTCACACTTATATGCCATATGAAAGTCGTTTAGTATTTTTTGTGGCTTTTTGACGGACCAGTGCTGGTAATGCTGTGTTGGTTAAAGTGGGTCTCACTGGTAGTCACCATTCAATATACACACTCGAGAACACACTCTCACCTAAACTCAGATACGAAGACCAGTAATAAATAGAGGAAATCCAAAAACTTTTTGCACTGAGTTTTCCATTTCTCACAAAATGTGTTGGACTGGAAAAATCGTAATAAGTGTCGCACAGAGTCTGCCAGTTGTGCCACACTTTTGGACAGCGATTGATGGGCTTTGCTATGAGTTGCATGACTTGTGCTGTGCTGGATAGCCATACGCCTCACTTACCACCATATCGACGATATACCGGCGCTCAGCCCAAACCGAACCAATGGTTTATGTGAGGCATTTGAAACTCACTTATTGTCAAATAAAATATATAAATGCTTTTCTACTCATTAAACAGACAATTACTGAGAATAAACCAATTATTTACTGTCTATTAGAAGGATAAACCTCTAGAAAGCATGTCAGCCCTCTTTTTGTTTACTAAACACAATATTGGAATAATTGGAAAACTTTTATTATAAAAACAATCGATCAATCAATAGAATAGTGTTTCTCATTTCAGTTGTTCTGAATCCGGATCCCAGTGTGAAGTCAAGTGGCGCGAGAATTACTCAGAGCCTCAGCCCAGTTAATCCGAGGACAAAGTTATTCTGTTCTGTTGGTCAATGACTACTATTCCAGTTATGACTTCATTTGAGAGCATATTCTGGATCGGTTTCTCCACTAATCTGCAGCTGTACTACAGTTCGGAGCACAGAATCAAATGAATTGACTGACAGTTTGAGCACAGAATCAAAACATATCAACAAAACACTGAACCGATAAGTATTTTTCCGAACCGATTGTTTGATAAAAACCGTTTTTAATCCCAATCAAAACGTCAGTACTTTTGCGAATTTGCATTCATTTCAATGAATTTAGTTTTTCGACAATAATTCGTTGAAATAAAATTCATTGAATTTTGTTTGGATATAAAGATCTGAGCATTGATTTTGTGAGAATAAACTACAAATAAGTCAGTCCTCAAGTCATCAAATTATAACAAAAAGCCATTTTTCAAACTTTTAAAATATGCCCTCTCTTTATGTATTTTGACATAATTTTTATTGTTTTATTACTTTCATAGATTATTATGAAATGAAAATCAGTTATGAATATAAGGAAAGACAGTATTTTTTAAGTCTGTTTATAACTATTGATGACTTGATTTCCATTAAATTAGAAGAAAATTTTCAGCGATTTTCCAAACGATTTTCACGAACAGAGAAACTGAAGACTTGAATCTGAGAGACACAAAATATCGGATGATTTTATTGAGAAAATATGAAATTTGAATCCTTTTATGAATATAACGAATTGAAATCAGGGTTTTGTAAAACATATCTAACAATCATTTCATAAGAGTTTGGCGATAAAAACAAGTCTTGATTTTCATCGATGCGTAAAAGCACTTATCGTTGTCATAAGCAGACAATTATTATCCGAACAGAATATAAAATCAATAATTGACATCTTTGGAGGAACACTACTCTGCTTTGATGGCACTGACTGCTCAACCCTTCGCTCTTATCATTTCATGTGTTTTAATGTAAACCCAATGTAAAGACATAAAGAAGAGAAGACACAATCAAATACATTGGGAGAGAGGGAAGGGAGGAGAGAGGGGAGGGAGGAGAGAGAGAGAGGGAGAGAGAGAGAGAGAGAGAATAATGAATCGGTTTATTTTTCGAAAGATTATGACAAATAGTTATCAATCATTGGACAGAATTATGTAAGCTGACTCTGGTTACTAATCTTTGTAAGATTATAATTAATATTCATTTTGATTATCAATTTACATTAAATAACAATTTGTAAGACAACACATAATATAAGTTTTCAAGCGAGATGATGATGAAGGTACAACCAAATATTTTCCAAATGCCCATATATTTTCAGATACCTTTGCATTTGTAGAAATAATAACGAACTGCAATCGAAAATACCATTTCCAATTTATAATTAGTCGGAATTTACGGGTGTTTGAGATGTCTGTTCACTCTGACTATCACTGATCTTGCAAATTATTTATAATCGAATGAATAAAAACTAAGAAATTAAATTTTAAAGTTTTGCGGTCTTTCGGCTTATTTCCGGTTTAAAGTTCATATTATTGTATTAAGAATTGCCAGCGATCTGGACATCGACTCGTCCTAAAACACAAATATATTGTTTAAAAAAAAGTTGATTAAAAACAAAAAGACTATAAAAACTACAATAACACTAATTTCTAAATATTAAATTTATGCAATTCTTTAAAGCCCTAAATTCTTTACAATTTACCCCATCCCTTTACCATATATTAGGCCTGGATCTCTATGACCAGAATAAAGGAGATAAGAATAGCGGGGAAGTCATTATGAAACAATATACTGGGTTACTATTGTAAATAATTTAAATAAAGATTACACGAGTTTCAAATTTGTACCTGGACGCAAATTTCCATAAATTCCTCAATTGTTACGACCCCATCCTTATTCAAATCCAATTTCTGAAATTTATAAAATCAATTGAATAGAGATAATGCTAATAATTATTGCTTCAATGTTAACCTGGAAAGTTCGGTCGCAGTGATCTCTTAATGTTCTTTCATCGATTGCTGGATAAGTTTTGCGCCCAATCAAAGCATAGACTGAACAGAGGATTTCAGACAACTCCTTTCCTGAAATCAATTCAAAATATAGATAAATGTTCAAGTTAAATATAATTTCTTTAACACTATGATTACTTGTGATAAAACCATCCCGATTGATATCATACAAACGGAACGCCCACTTCAGTTTCTCTTGAGTTGATCCGTGGCAAAGAAGAGAAAGCCATTGAAGAAAGTCCTTAAATTTAAGTAAATAATGTATGAATAGATAAATAAGTAAATGTTTAAAATTACCTTGAAACTTATAGCTTCGTTACGGTTTTGGTCAAATGTTTTGTAAACATAATGTGCGTAAGGATTGACGTCTGGAATTAAATAATTGTTTAAAATAATAACTTATATCCTCGCTCACTATTGTTTACTTTTATATTAAGAATAAATTCTAATTGAATTGAAAACTTTAATAAAGACAAACAATCCATTAATCTAATAATTTCTATACTATTACAAGTATAATTTAATTAAAACAGATATTGCCAGTGTCTTCTTTAAGGCTATGGCACTGAACGCCAATGAGCCACTTTTGAGCAACAAAAAAAAATATTCATTCGCAAGAATAAATACATGTAAAAACAGCGTGTTGAGTTTAGATGAGTTTAAACTTTCAACTTGAAAACAATAAAAAATTTATTAAATGAACTTTATGATTATCATTTTAATGTGACTTTTTTCTTTTGTTTAGTGCAACTGAATGTTTGGGAGAAAAAAAGAGTCAAGTCTAACTGGTCATTCACAATAAATAACATTAAGAGTTTTTGACCCTGGGTGGCTCGTTGATGACCAGTGACTTATGGGAACATATTAGGAACAACCACATCTTCTAAATTTCAACAATTCTTTAATTTTCAACAGTTTTTTTTAATTAATCGAAAAGTTAATTATTTAATATTAAAATGTAGAGCTTACTGCCATAAGGAAAGAATCTTGCAAATATGTCTCTAAATGTATCCTCTTGAAGAAGGCCAGTTGGACAGTCCTGAATTCAATAAAATATATTCATTTAATGAATTATTTTAATTTGGAATTTTATTTAAAAGTAAGAAAATTTGAAAAAAGCCAATATTTTGCCGATATTTTAGAAAAATTTAACAAATTTTCAAAGGACAATTTTAATAAGTCTTACATTATATACTAAATTCTTTGATAAAATGCCAGTTAATTAAATGTGAAACATAAAATATTGTTTATACACTAGAATGCCAGTATAATGGACAATCCTCTATAATGAACAAATTAGTCCAACTATTCATGTTCATTATACTGGCATTCGAATGTATTTCAAATTAAATTCTCCAAACAATATCTTATGACCTAGACATGAAAAATTTGATACTAACAATTAATCTTTTATATTGAATATAATAAGGACTTAATGGTGTTAATGGATAATAATAGTGAAAAATATATCAATAACTTGTGATCGGCTTAAATGAATGCAAAAATAGGAAATGAAAAATATTGTTCAGTTAATCGATATAACAAATGATAGGCATATAAATGAGTGAAAGGTCGGGTAATGGCTTACCTGTTTGAATGTTCTGTACATGACTTGAATTTCTCTTTTAGTGAATTTAGTGCATTTGCAGAGTTCACCTAGACTTTCTTTGGGAGGACCTGCAATCCTAAACGAACATTTTCGCGATTCTCTCCGTTCTTCCATTTGCTTAAATCATAGGCGAAGAATAAAAATAAATAATTGTTCGCGTATTTTGTGATAACGTCTTTCAGTTTCTTATTGACGAAGGAATCTGTGTATAACCCAAACATCACTTTCTTCTATCGATTGAATCTCCGATATCTGCGCGAAATCGCTGACAAATCAACTTTCATAACATTCGCGCATTTAGTTTACATCGAAATTAAAGCAATATAAACACAATTATAAATACATTAAACATATCTAATAAACAATTCATTTGATTTATTCGATTTTAGCCGATTCTTATCACAAAACTATTCTATTTTATATCTACAAAAACAATAAATTTTCTTTCACTCATTTTGCGTCAATTATTTCGACGCCGTTTCGACTCATTTTTATTGATTCCTACCATTTTAATGGAAAACCCTGAAGATTAAATACATTTTTCATTACTTTAATTTAATGAACTAGAGACCATAATCACATTTTTCCATAATCTTAATACAACTATCTTGATATTTTTTCATTAATATTTCAATAGCTCTTTAATTTAAAAAAAATTAATAAATGAAAAGTTAGTTCATATATAATATATTTTTGATAATATAGATAATGTCTAATATATAATGCTGTCGCAATTTAAAACAGTTGCACAAAATGACATAAAACTTTAATGCAATAAAGAAGAATAAGACTTTTTCACCGATTGATTTTACATGCTAAATAGATATATCATTTGCTTTATTAAAATTGAATTTAACAATCTGGAAAAATATTTATTGTTACAAACTCTAAACTATGCAGATATGTTTTTTTGATGAGTACTAGGATGAGCAAGCAACGTAAGCTACCTTTGATCAGGTTATACAACTGACCAATTGAAAGTTACATGTACAGCCCCTTTCCTTTGAACATCGCTATAACTTTGCCTGTAGCTTTTTAATGTTATAGATACTGAAGTTCATTTAAAAACGTAATGAAAAACACTTAACTTTTCCCATAACTGCAACCAAGCTGAAATCTAAAATATCTTGCTAATTTATTAAAAATTATCTTACTACTGGCTAGTTAAAAATAATTCCAATTCTTTAAACAAGCTGTAATGATAACTTTTTGTTTCTTTTTTTGAAATTTTGTATGCTGCATTATTTACGAAAGATGTCTATCTATAGGTGTATATCTATCTATTTATCCATCTATCTAGACGAGATACTTTTCTGATGACCTCTTCACTTTATTATTCTTTAATTAATTAAACATTGTATAAATCAGATAAATTTGCATAAAAATTACAGATTTTTCGGTTCAATAGTTTCATATAAACAGCAGTTGATTGTAAGGTTTGGCACAATTGTATGAAAGCAAACAATTTTTGTTTTGATAGAATGGTTGCTATGCTTTCAATGTTAATCGAAATACATTCCCTCTATTCTTAAAATACCAGTCAATAGACAGTATTCAGTTGTCAGTGCGAGTAATCTTCAAGTTAAAAGTTTTTGATGGATTTATCCAACTCATCGGCATTAATCGGAACGGCGCCCCATATCCATTTAACCTGTCCCTCATGTCGCATAACTGTCAGCGCCGACAGGACTCGTTCGATGTGTCCCTTTTGTGGCAACTTTTATGATCCAAATATTGAATTAGATATCGGTTTGAGATCAAATTCAAGGATTAGAGATGAATCTCATGAAAATATCTTTCATTTGCCTTCAATTGTAAGTACTTTTCTTATTATTCATTTCGGTTTAAAAAAAGAAATTAATTAATTATTGTTTGACAAATAAAATCACCTTAAACAGTTGCTTCTAAATTAGAAGTTCTAATGTCTATTACTTTTCTTTTAAGCCTCGTTTATTAATTTCTAAATTGAGTTATTTAGATAAATAATAAATATTATCAATAATATTAATAGCTGCAACATATTACCTAGGACCAAAATTTCACATTTACTATAAATTAAGCTTAATTAAAAACTAAAAAAGTATGCAAAACCACTTTCATTTTAGGAAAAAGTGACTTGGCTAAAAATTGAGTAGTGATTTCATGAAGCTACCCATCTATTTAATAGGGACGGGTGCAAGTGAAACTTCGAATAAAAATTTTGTATATGGGTAAAATTAAATGGTTGTATTTAATTTTCAAACTTTAAATATTCACTTATTGATTCACTTTAAAAAAATAAATCTAAATATAAAAGTCTTGTTATGTTTTCAATTTCTTTGGATGTCACTCTATTTAAACTTTTTAGGATTTTCAGACGTCCATTTTTTATAACCTTGATAGCTTTAATCTTTAATATCAGATATCCAAAATAATGGATGTTTTATAAAGACACGTTATTACTAATTTTTAATTTATATAAAGGTAACTATTAAAATATTATAAAAGTGAAAAATTATTAAGAAAGCGCAAGGTTATTTTTGAGTGCATGCAAAAACAGCAAAAACTTCTTTACAATTCCTATGAGAGATTAACATGGTTTAAAATCTTATTTAACGCTCTCTTTTAAATTCTTAAAATCTAGTAATGAACATGTTTATAATCAAAATTTTCTAAATACATTTGATAAAAGAATAGTTCAAGATTAAAAATCAACAAAAATAACTTGAATTGACCAAGACATTAAATTTTTTTTCGAAGTTTCCCTTGCACACGTCCCTATTAAATAGACCGGTAGAGATTACTGTTTATATAGTAAAATGTTCAGTTTCGTAAAATCACCACCCAATTGTTAAGATTCCCTGAACAAATGACATTCAATTTAGATTGAATAATATTTTAGTTCCTAGTAAAATTCTTTGAATGTCTGTCAAAGCTTTTTAAGGTATTCTGAATGGGTCATGCCCAGTTCCCCCAGTCCCAGTTCCCCCAATCCCAGTTCCCCCAATATCTTTTTCACAAATATGATTTATCTAGATTCCATTAATATGCCCCTATAAGTTTCAATAAACTAGAAAGATTAACAAAGTAGATAGAATTGAAGCGTGATAAATTTATGGGCATATTTTATGATCGAGTATTATATAAGGAATTAAATAGAGCACAATAAAAAAATTTGAAAATGAAAAGGTTTAATATAAAACGTAAAGAAAAAATATGATTACCTATATTTAGTTTACATGATAGACTACCAAGCCTGTAAACATTAATACCATGACTCAATTTTGAAATTCATTATTAATTTTTCGTAAAGATTAGCAATTCATTTTAAAGATATAATACAGATATAATATAACATAATCGACAATCAAACATCAATAAAATAATCAGTTCCCAAAAGTGAATCACAGGGTTAATTTAATGAAGATAAATCAAGCAGTGCATTAATAAGTTAAAAATCAATATAATAGCAATTGGGATTGGCGGAACTGGGATTGGGCGAACTGGGATTAGGGAAACTGGGTGCGACCCTTCTGAAAGATATAATGATTGAAATTGGTTTTGTATACTAAAGCTATAGTCTGACCATGTTTTATTTTAATATCAGTTATGGTCTCTTTTAGTCAATCAAAGACTCACTTAGAACCGGGTGATTTTGCCAAACCTTTGATAAAACTTTTAAAGGCTAAAAAAGGGTTGTTCTATTATTGTACTAAAACCAGTTTTCCAGCAAAATAACAGAAAATTACCAATATATTTCTGCCCTAAAGCTGTGCTTGGCGCAAATTCTTATTGAAGTCACGCTCGGAGATAGAGTCTGACAAAATTGTCGAGCTCAATAAATTTATTCAGGGGTTTTGGTCTAGCCACTCCTAAGCATTTTAAGCTAATAGTTCACATTTTGATTGAAAATAGTCAGTTATTCGTATTTTTTTAATTGATTCAATTTTTGAAATAGGATTCTCATCGACCGGTCCTACGGGTAACTGGTTTTGGACCACTTATTACCGATGGTTTGGGTAATAAATTATTACTAATAATCCATTTAATCTTTTCACAACTTATTTTAACTTTAATACGATAGGAGTGATCCATACTTATATAACCGGCCTCTTGTTCCGACCAAACACTCAGGAAGAAACACCTAATTTATACTTAACTTTACCGCCAATTCATAACTCCAGACGTGATTCAGAAATTGGAGAGACTTCTAATATGTCGACTGTTAGGCATCTGACAAATTTGGGTTTTCCGAACAGTTTCAAAGCACCTGACTTTATTAGGCGCACATTGGAGGACATGGAACAATCACATAACAACCGAATTGTTTCGAATACCACTTCTCAAAAATACCCCAATAGAGTGAAAACAATTAATGAATTCAAGTAATGTTTAGAATCATTTCCAATATTAGAGTCTATTTATTTTCGGGTTCAATAGGAATCAATTGAAAGAATCGACTGAAAGGGCAGACTATACCGCACTTCACGATTTTTACGAACAGACTTTCAGTTCCTATGTTGAAATTTGTGCTCTTTTCAAAAAAGATCCAGAGCAAGAAGGAGCAAAATCAGATGATCCAGAAATCAATGTCGAACTTCTTTATGAAATTTATGACGAAATCGACAATCTTGTAAGACTATTACATTTTAAATATCACTTTAATTTATTTTCAATCAAAGCCTTCGTTTATAAGCAAAGCTGTTCTTAAAGGTGTCATATCTTCGCTGACATCCAGTGATGAGTGAGTTATAGAAATTTGTACTCAAAAATGTATTTAATCTTTAAATCTTAATTTAGGCTCAAACCAAAGGATGATATTCGAGCTCTATTTATACTTTTACAGGTCTGTTCATTCAATTTTATTGTTTAGATTTATAAGATAATGTTATAAATTATTTAAATAAAAGCATAACCTTGGCCAAATAACCTTATAAACAGAGCTCCATTAGATAAGGGATAAAATATCAATAAATTACTTTTGACAAGTTTTCTTCAAAGCAGAGATGGCAAATGACAAATTTTTAAAGGGGTATTTTGTCAAAAGTGTGGTCGTATGAGATAGAGTAAAATGGCGAACGGAAATAGCGCTGGAAACGGCCATTTTCTCCTAAAATAAGCTTATTTCCGGTGTTTTTAATTATAATGCTTTAATAAGACTATTTTGCAAGTTTAAAGGATAAATTCTTTCTAGATAAAGAACAAAATGGCGGATTTTCCGGTCCCCATTTGCAAAATGTCTGATTTTTTGGCTAACATTACCACAAAATCCTAACATTTGTCCAAAATATGGCCGACTCGCTTCGCTCGCCAGAGCCTCGGAGGGGGAGAAGGCTTATAAACTACTGATTAACTAACATTTGTATTTTGGGAAATTGTATTTCGGTTTAAAAAATAATTAATTTCAATTAGAATTTCAAATCAGAATAATCCATATCATTGGCTAACAAGGTACTAAATTTTCAGTTAACCCTTAAAACGCGAAGATTGAAAACTTTTTCCAAATCGATTAATATTTGTTAATAAAAATTAAACGAAAAAGATTTGACCTTTGACATTTTGGATAAGTACTTTGCCCCCCACCGGTGATGATCCCTAAACAATAGTATTTCTAGAATTATGAGTATAGAATTTAATATTTATGTCAATGGTTTTTGTTCACAGAATCCAATATTCAGTAATCAGTCGTCTTACAGCGTTTTGGCGCATTTACTCAAACGAATAGTTAACCTGAACAGTGGAGACCATCAGCTCCTTATCAACTGGTTTTCAAAGTAATAATATATGTTCGCAATATAATTATTTTATCAAAACAGATATCAATGATATAAGTGATCAATCGCTTTGTCGAATAAATTTCCCAAGATTTGAAACTGACCCAAGGATTTTAAACTTGACATCTTTGAGACTCTAAGATTTGTTATTCTTACGACTACAATACTGATATGGCCAGGGTGAAACTAAAACTATTTATTTCATTGTCCCTGATTTGCTAAAATAGGATTTTTTAAAATTTTAATTTGTAATAAGGAGTTATTTATCTGATTATTTAGTTTGAAAACCGAGAGAATGAAAGCATTGGTGAAAAGACTTCTTCAGTTTATTACGATTCGAGAGTTTCCTCCAACAAATCGTCACAAATTGCCATCAATTAGCAAAAGTCGATTTTGGATTCCGAGCGCTACTCGTGTTTTGGCTCTTCTCAGTAATTCATTTAAATACTTTTTATTACATTTATAATGTGAATATAAATCTTAAAGAAACTGACCCTCAGTGTCTTTTTTAGATATTTTAATACTTTTTCAGTCTGTGTTAACGGATTTGAATGTGCACCAGTTACATCTAATTATTAATAATCTGTTTTTACTGGTAATTGGCTTTGATTTTAAGCATTCAAATCGGTACATGGATTGATTTGTATACTAAATATAGTGTCGGAAAGGCTCTACGGATTTTATAGGAAGAAAGCATTTTTAACATTTAACCTCCATGTGTACACCCAAAATAGTGAAAAACCATAACTCTTCAATCTTTATTGGTATTGAATATATGTTGAATGCATGTGTAATATACAATGAGATGGATGAGTCCGTCTAGCCAGTTGAGCTTATGTATGTCTGGCATAAAATGAAATTGTAATGTACCTGCGAGTGACTATACTTAAAATAAGCAATGAAACCGGAAATAT
>JAQIWP010001229.1:0-16475 GCA_034695525.1 Euzetes globulus
TGTCTCTCAATTGCTATATTTGATATACCATTGCTGGCAATGTTAAGTCAATATCAATGAAGGGGCAATACTATTGAGACTTCATTGCACTAATTTTCTTGGCCCCCAATTTTAGTCAATATGACTTAGTATTGCGGGCAATCGTAAGACAGGGAATTCGGTAATTTGTTTTGGAGAAAACATAAAACACATTGAATTCCTACAATTTTTCTGAGGTCTGTCCCCATGTTGGCCATCCCTGGTTTATAACTGGGCCGTTATCTCGGTTATCTAGGCGTTCTGTTAGGAGTATAAAGAGCAGTAGAAAAGCCAAATTGTTTAAATTCACCTTAATGGCTTTTATAATGTTCTACATTTCCTAATTTAAGAGACTTTGTAGTTAATTAATTAGCCAACCGTAAAATGGTTTTAACCCATTATCCTAGTTGTAAATTTTTAAAAATAAAGCCCCAGAGTAACCTGCGAAATGGTCAAAAACTAGAGAAGTTAAATTAATAGTTGATGTTGAATTAAGTAAGGTTATTTTATTCACTTCTTCAAAATGTCTTCAAAATTCATTCTATTTTTCATTTTTATATTATATATGAATTGAATTAAATTAAAATAATTTTTGGTCCAAATTTTACTTTTTATTATAAAATATTGGGTGAAAAACCTTATATGGAGTGACAAAAGTGACCAAAACTCTGCCATTTGGTGTTGATCTTGGCAATTAGTGAGAACTGGCTTAGGATTGTTTGTGTGTGTGTTTGTGTTCAGACACTGTTCTACAGATCATTCGATTATTTAAAAGACATTGATTTGTGAGAATGTAGTTTATTAGACATTTAGATATAAATCATATAATATTGATATTAATTGGCTTTTCATGAGTTTTAATCCAATGAAAAGCAGATAAACGGAGTTTCAATGCATTCTTTGTGTTATAAACGAAGAGTTGGTTTTGGTCTTATTTAAAACAAATTTAATAATAAAATGTCTCTGATTTATGTTTAGAGACCTTTTAGTCAGTTTTCCTTTTAATCCTTCGAATTATATTTTCCGGTCATTTGGTTCAATGGATTGTCGGCTGATTTCATCCAATCTTTTTTGAGAATTTGTTTCAATTGAGAGAGTCTTAGGTTTGGATTTTCGGTCTTAATTCGGGGTAAATTGTTGGCCTCGAAAGCAGTGAAGGCCGCCTTCATCCTCTTCTCCGGATGTCTGTCCACTTCAGGATCTTTTGTACTGAAATTCAATCATTTTATTGTTTTTAAACATTATTTGAATTCCAAAAAAACAAATTTGGATTAATTGAGGAATACCTGAGAAGAGCGATGGCGTCGTCAACACTTCGAGCGGTCTCGTCTTCAGTTACCAATCGGTTGACATTTTCTTCGATGACCTGTTGGTCGGCCGAAAGCTCTTTATTCGTGGTTTGTTTATTTTGCTGCTGTTTTTCAATAGTTTCCCTGATTTCGAATCTACTTATTCTGGTCTTCTCTTCTGCGGCTCTCTTACTCTTGAGAGCACTCATCTCTTCCTCGTAGACGGCTTTGTTGATGGCTTTCCTGTCGGCCACTTCTTGTTTTTTCTTTTCCTTTTCTTCTTTTCGGTTTTGTTTCCTTACGACGTGTTTGTCCTCGTCTTTCCACAACTGGTCCTCTTTGATGCGTTCACTCAATTCGATGTTCGCCTGTTTTATGGCATCCTTTCGGGCTATCAATTGATTTAAACAAACATTTATTTAAAAATGTTTCGCAAAAAAAGTCAAAACCTTTTGCTTCGACGGCTTTTGTATTAACGCCTAATTTTTTGGGCATTTTTACCGATTTGATGACAATTAGTGTCAAATGATGGCTAATAATTAGGAAAATATGGAGAAAAAGGACATTAAGCCGATATTGTTTGGTTGTCAAAGTGAACAACAGCTGATGGTAGTGGCAAAGGGCGGACCTATTATGACATACCCAATGAGTTTGGAGACTTTGAGCCAATGATTGGACGGATCTCTAGTTTAAAACATTGAGAAAAGTGTGAAACAGATTTCATATTAAAGTGTTTCGGAGTCAAAGACTACTCAATTGACAAATCAATTATGGGTTCAGTCAAATGGTCTTTACCTCTAATACTTGACTCTAATAGTCAACTCTTGTGAGGAAAACCTCAAACTAATGTATTTCCCTTTAATTCTCAACGATTTTCAGATCATTTAAACGACTATTGTTTTAAATCAGTTGATATTTATTCCAATGATTACAATGTTTTAAACCCTATTTATTAACATTTTGTCATTTAATCGCTTCCTTTTCATAATTCAAATCTCAATCAAACGATCGTTACTTAAATCATTTAAAAGTAATTTTAATTAATCACTGAAATATCAAAACCTCTGAAATACCTATTTTTGTCTTTCATTTGATACAAATCTATTGTCACTAATAACAGATCCTTTTCAATAAAATGGAGACAATAATCGATGAAAATGTGGCCGAAAACAATGGGAACCGACTTCGACTCAACAATAAGACGGCGGTCAACGAGCGTCGGGTTTTGGCTCCAATATCCATGGCATCGAAGAATGTCTTAGTTGGCAAACAAGTGGCGAAGAAGAGTTCAAATCTGCCCCTTAAATCATGTGATCAGAACCAGAAGTTGTGGCCAAACTTCAAGACTATCGACACTACACTCAAATCGGATAAAAGCAATTTTGGCCATAAATCCAATAATTTCGAGATATTTTGCGATTCTTCTGAATCAGACACCAAATACTCGAACAATGAAAACGAGTGTTTGGACATCGTTTGGGATGAATTCAAAGAAGATATGGACTCATGTGAACGGACCGACCATTTGCTTTCTGAATGTACTGAAAACTCTTTGGCCATTGAAGAAGAGATAAGCCATTGTTTGAGCGAATCGGACATCAGATGTGAAGAGACCATTGATTTGGAGACTGATGACGAAGAGTTGGAGGAGGCGTCCATTTCGGAGAATACGTCTGAAACGTATCTTGGCTTTGATTTGACGGCACTCTCCAAATGCAAAGAATATGCGTTTGATATCCATAAGTATCTGCTTTTCTATGAGAGGAAGCGTATGGCCGACCCCTTCTATATCGGAAAGCAGCCCGAAATCAATGCCAAAATGCGAAGTATTCTAATCGATTGGTTGGTTGAAGTGACCGAAGAATACAAACTTCTGGACCAAACCCTCTTCTTAGCTGCCAATTACATCGATAGGTCTGACAATTAGTTATGGGTTTTATCTTTAATTATTGTCCTTTAGATTCCTATCACTGATGTCTGTTTCGCGACAAAGTTTTCAATTATTAGGTATTTAATGTCTTTAAATATTTACTAATGTCTCAAATGGTCATTAATGATAGGAACGGCCGCTCTCTTTATTGCCGCCAAATATGAAGAGATATATCCACCAGAACTCAGTGAATTCGTGTACATAACAGACGACTCCTACTCAAAGAAACAGATCCTGAATATGGAAAAACTTGTTCTCAAGGTATTTATTAAATCTATTGATTTTTGTAGAATAAATAGAATAATAGAGAGTTTTGTGATGAAAGGCTTTGCAGTTCGAAGTGTCGGCGCCAACTATTTACTACTTTATTGAAAAGTTTTCGTCCGAATTAGAATTGCCTCCAATTGTCAAACATTTGTCCAAGGTATTCCTTGTAATCAAAGAGTTTATCCAATCATTGTTTCATACAATTATTCCAGTATTTATGTCATTTAACTCTTCTGGAGAGCGAGCCATTCCTCCGATTCTATCCATCAGAGATCTCAATTTGTTCCATTATTCTGTCCGTTCAAACTCTTGGACTGCGAGCAGTGATTGGCGACCAATTCATTGAAAACTCCATTACTTTCGAAAAGGATCTGAAGAGCGGAGATGTAAACCAATTGTTGGTCGACCGCCAGACTTGTGTGGAAGCACTGCATCGAATGCATGCATTCGCGCAGAAACATCCACAACAAGCCATACAAACCAAATACATGTCCGATAAGTTATATCGCGTTTCAGCCATTGAGCCGATGCTTACTTCTCCGCGCATTTATTGATTTCAAAGTCAACTGTCCATCACTTCACTCAATTTAATTCTGATTTTAATAATCATTGCATTTATTTTCTAAAACTTACGAACAAAATGAGTGATTCATTTATTTCCCGATATTTTAGTTTTAAATAAACTTATACAAAAAAAATGTAATACTTTTGAGCCTAAAATATACTAATGTTTTGAATCATTTTTATCTCTCTTTGATTTATGCTTTGAATGGGATTTGCTTTTATCGCTTATGTCGTACCGAATGGAATGTATTTTCCGGTCCGAAGAGCTTTTATTTTTAAAACTATTTTTGTTGTCTTTTCTCTGATCTAATGGTTTGGATTTATGTCTACTGTTGTGTCGCAAATCAGATGAAGATGAAGACGAGTCACTGTTAGAACTGCTTCTATTGTATCTCTTTTTGCTGTGCTTTCTATCGCTTTTAGAATTGCTTTGTTTGTCAGGCCTTTGAGCCTCAGGTTCTTCTTTGATGATGTGTTCTTTGGGAGCGCAACCGTCTGAATGGAGGCGTCGAGTGATATCATCCATGTCTTCGTGTTCTTTTGGTATCTTATATTCACTGACGTGATCGACACGAATCACTCGATTCAATAGTTTAATGCCATTCAAGTTATCGACCGCTAAAACAGTACTTCTCTGGTCTTCATAACACAGAAAACAGAAACCTTTCGATTTTCCTGTCTTTTGGTCGCGAATCAGATTAATGTTTACCACTTCTCCGAACTGAGAGAAGACTGTAATGACATCGCCTTCACTCAAATCGTAATTAAGTCCTCCAATGAAAACCCATGCACTCGAAGAATACATGTTATGCCAGGAGTTCTTCTGGTCGATACCCATTGACAGTTCCCTTTCATTTAATTTTGATATATTTTTCACATTCCTGCCAACCATATAAGAAAATTGCAATGGTCAATTAGTTTTATCTATGCATTCTTGAACCATGTTACATAAACTTGATTTTCCTAATTACATTTATAGTTATGGGTATTACCAGGACACTTACTCCATTGAAGAAACTCTTGGTATGCAAGAATCTAAATATTTCCTTAACATTGGCAAAAATTAACAGCTTTTAAAATATTGAGAAATGCCTTTTTCTAATCAGACTAATACATTTAAACTCGTTGCTCAATCTATAAAATGCCCTTGTTAATCCATTTTAAATCTAGAAGAAATCCATTTAACACATAACAAATTGCTTATTAAATTCATATTAATTGTAAGGTTAAAAAATTGCTATTCAAAAATACGACTAAGTCTAGCTGGTTTAATTTGATTCTAGAATAGAAGTATAAATATTCATATAGAAATTTCATAGCTTGCGGGGTAATACGGTAAGAAAATTTAGAGACAATGCGGTCTAATTATAGGAGTTATGACTGAATGTTAAATATTATGTTAGAGTCAGAGATTCAATCTTTTGAATACTTACGTCAGAGGATTCATTGTCTTCTGTTATAATCATCAAAACATTCACTAAATAAATTTAATTGGCGTTCAAATTGGTTTATAGAAATTGTTTAGATTGTCTTGTAAACTGAATTTGAAAAAACATTGATCTTGCACAAACAGCGTAAAGGTAGTTTGTTTATTTATTAAAACAGGGTTTATATTATATGGGATTACATAGAAATGTGAGCAGGAATTAGGGTTAAAAGGGTCCAGAAATTGGTTTGAATGAAATGTTGGGCAAAATGTATAGCAGAGTAGAGGTGTTCAAAATGACATGACATCTGAGGAATGTCTGGAATGTCATACAAATGGAGTGGCGATCGACTTAACCAATAGTTTGTTACCTTTTGTTATGTCATTTGGCTTTAAGTCAACACTGAATCCTTCATTTGATTATCAATCAGTTGATCTCAAATTAGTTTTAAATTATGGTTAAGTCTTTTCGTCTGAAATCAGTTTTACGTAATTTTCTGAATCATTTTGAAACACTTGAATCGAGACATAAACTAAGTGTTGAATCCAACGACGACTCAATCGATTTGTATCGACAGGAGTTTCAAACACTCAAAGAGTTAACCGAAACCCTCAAAACTGACCCGAATTGTGCCTCTGCTGAAGGAGAAAACGATGTCAACCGACGCAAGAATCGATATAAGGATATACTTCCATGTAATCGATGACCAGTTGTTGTTATGACCACTAATTTCTATGATTGTGCAGATGATCACAGCCGAGTCATTTTGTCGGAATACCCTGGCGTTCCCGGTTCGGACTACATGAACGCCAACTACGTCAGGGGCTCCTCTGGTTGTATGCGCGCTTACATCGCAAGTCAGGGTCCGCTCCCCAACACTGTCGTCGACTTCTGGCGTATGATTTGGGAAACGGACGTAACTGTTATTGTGATGGCATGTAATGAAAGGGAGTCCGGAAAGTATAAGTGCGAGTCTTATTGGCCTCAAGACAACGACGAACCTCAACAATACGGAAATATCACGGGTTTGACCTCTTTCTCCATTCCTACCGAATATCACTTACACTTGTTTTCAATTTCAGTCGAATTAGTGAAGTGGCGTCAGGTCTGTCCTGATTTTCTGGTTCGTACACTTAAAGTAAGAGCCGACGCCACTGAGCGAACCGTTTGTCAGTTTCATTACCAGACGTGGCCGGATCACGGAGTGCCCAATTCTGTGCATCCTATCCTTGAGTTGGTGCGTCTGATGCGTGACGTCCAGATATCTGAGACGCGTCCCATTTTGGTACATTGCAGCGCCGGCTGTGGCCGAACCGGAACTCTTTGTAGCATTGATTATGTTTGGGCTCTTCTTAGGACTGGAAAATTGAAAGACGGTTCGGACCATTGATTGCTAACTCATCTGTTTTTCTCATTTGTTTTTCTCTTAGATTTCAGTTTATATCTGATTATAAAAGAAATGCGGAAACAAAGAATAGCAATGGTTCAGACCTTAGAGCAATATATGCTGTGCTATAAAGCAGTGGCCACTCTTTTCGAACAGCAGCTCAAAATGATTGATTCGCACACCTATGAGAACATTGATGGCGATGGAGAACCTCTAATGAGGCGCCAACTCTTGCGCTCAGACGTCGATAGAAAAGATGAAAACGAAGGGAATGTGAAACAAAAAATGCTAACTAATGACCACAAACTTATAACAGAACCAAACATGTCTTCAGTTCAAAATAGTCCTTCCGGTGATGAAGTCCGGCACGAAAGGCTCGTTGGAAGAGCTACTGTTATTAGACGTCCGAGTATTGCAAAACTTAAAGCTATTTTTGAAAATCAAAACCAGATCTCAACTGAACCTTCAGTCGGCAGACCTACCAGTTCTTCATTTAATAGAAATCAAGGCTTCAAAGATAATTCACGAAACTGTAAGTCAATGTTTGAAAACAGTTCTTCGATCGATAATTCAAGACATGAATCGATGGCCAATTCCCAACAATTAATGTCAACCAATATTTGTGACCACAATATTAGACCACAACAAGAAGTGATTGAAAGGCATAATATGAACCCTTCAAATAGCGGCCAATCCTTTTATGTGGAATTCAATTCAGCAGTTAATAAACTGAACCATTCTATGGAAAATTCACAATCATTTGACTCGAATTCAATGGAATTGTTTCAAAACAATCACTTGAGTCGATCACAAATGGATTCGTTTGGATTAGGGAGCGATCAAAAGCTGTTGCATCAAAACCATCAAAAATTACAGCAAGAAATTCGTCAACACATCCAAAGGAAACACATTCAATCAGTTCAAGCCATTCACCCACAAATTAATTCAAATTCTTTTACGATATCACCTCAAATGCAGAACCAAACCCTTGTTGTTCACCAAATGGCATCTCAGATGCAAATGCCAATCATGGGTCAAATCCAGACCCAACCACTGCCACCACCACCAAAACCTCCCCGAACATATCAATATCACCATTTGAATGAGGGTGCCATCAATTCAATGCCAAATACTTCTGAAGGAAGACTCATTGTTTCAGTGGCTCTCCCGCGGCGTCCTAACAATGAGCTGAATGTTAACCATAGCAGCCATTATGAGCCGATTGGTCGGAGAACTGGCAACTTATCGGTTCCCAATCTTATGTCGGACTCTCTTCTGATAAATACAAACAGTAATATCGAAAACTACAGCAACGCTAATATGAACCCCAATAACGCCATTAAAGTTCTCAACGTTTCCAACAACAATATCTATGAATCAGTTTTACCCAAATATAGAAGCGCTCAACCATTGGAACCTACACTCTCTAATGGACAGCATAATCAGAATATTCATTCTTATTATGATTTAATGAAATTGAAAAATCCGAGCCTTAACTCAACCCTTCCTTTTTATGATACACTTTATGCTAGAAGTGGTTATATGACTGTTCCCAATTTGCGACACATACCAGTCACAACTATTTCTCAGATTCCATGTCCAGTGCCGTACCCACAGTTGAACCCACAACTGAACCCACAGTTCAAACCTAATTTCGATGCCATTTATTCGAATACGAATCCCAACATTTCCAACACTAATCCCAATAATAATAATAACAATAATGTGGCCAACAATTTAAGCAAAACTAAAAGCGAACAAAATATGAAAAAAACTAACGAAAAGATTAACAATAATTTAGTCAATAATTTCAATAAATCAGAAAATATAAAAAATTCCAATCAAATAAAAAAAAAGATGAAAAATATCGATAAAAAAGAAGGAAATACTAATAATAGTGTCAAAACAAATGCAAAACATGAATCGAATAAAGCTATGGCTAACACAACCCCTAATTCTCAATGTTCAGCACAAGATTCTAATCCTGGAACATTTTCAAAGATATCCAACGCTTTCAAAGGTTTAAGAATTAAGCCATCGACCAAAACGAAGAATAAGTCGAACGTAAACTCTACTAACAATGCGGTCAACAGTAATGTTAATAACGGTATGTCCTCCCAATTCATCTATTTATTGAATAATGTTGTCATTAAAACATTAGGTCCAGTTGTCGCCCGTCCTCCTCATTCTCATCGATTCTCTCCGCCTACTCAGTGGACACAAGTATGACTGCAATCCCTTATAATATAAAAGATAAAATATTTTTTGAACAAATTTTCTTATTTTTATACTTTTGAGCACTTCTTTCGACTGTAATTAACACTTAAATCAATAAATTTTAATAAATTATATAATTTAATTATAATTTAGGAACAATTTATTCGCAAATAACGCAAAAATTAATCAATTTTTATATAAATTCATTCAATTATATAATTAAAATTAAAATAATTTAAAAATTAAATTAAAAAAAAGTAATTTCTAAAAGTTGAAGCAATTTTTGTCCAAAAATGGAAAACAAAGTGAAAATACAAGTAAGGAATGGAAGAAAAAGAAATCAATAGAATTTTAGGCGTCGGTTACGTCTGAACTCATTCCAAGAATGGCCAGCATTTGGCGGCAGTCCATAAGCATTGATGGCCATCGCGGGGTTAGTCGTATAAGCCATGGCCGGACCGATAGATGCCTGAATGAACTGAGGGTGAGGTGGCAATTGTGGCGGGTGGTGTGAATGAGACATCGTTGACATAGGCTGTGCTCTGATAGTAGAGTTGTTTTGTTGAATGAATTGAGTGTTGAGATAAACCTTACGCTCTTCCTTAGTCTGAGCCAAAGCCACATAAAGAGGTTTAGTGTCAATGATTCTGTTATTCATTTCACTGATAGCCTTTTGGGCCTCTTCTTGGGTAGTAAAGCACACGAAACCGAAGCCACGGGAGCGACCCGTGGCCGCGTCGCACATCACTTTGGCTGAACTGATATTTCCGAAGGCAGAGAACTCCTGATGAAGTCTCTTGTCGTCCATCGATTCGTCCAGATTTTTGACGTATAAATTGATTCCTTTGTATCGATTGAGACGTTTTTGTCGCAATTCTTCAAACCGTCGCCTCAACTGTTCCTGTCTTTCTGCCTTTCTCTGAGCTCTGGCCACATAAAGCATTTTTCCTGAACCCATATCTTTCTTTCCATTCAACTGTTGGACACATTCTTCTGCAGAAATGGTTTCTTCGAATGAGACAAATCCAAAGCAACGACTCTTTCCGGTCTTTTCGTCGGTCATTACTTTTGTGGACATAATTTTGCCGAACGGTTCAAAAAGTTGACGCAACTTATGGTCGTCATAGTCTTCTGTCAAGTGCTTGACATAAACATTAGTGAAACGCCTATCCTTTCCATCGGAGTTATGGCGCTCAGACTTTGGCACAAATCGGCCGACAAAGACTTTTCTGCCATTTAATAGCATTCCATTGACTTTATTAATAGCATTATTTGCCGCCTCTTCAGTAGAGAAGTGAACAAAACCATAACCTTTGCTGAGTCCGTGTGAGTCGAGCGCTACCTTACAGCTCAGGATTTTACCGAAACTACTGAATGTGTCGTACATAACGTTGTTGTCTATCGATTTGTCCAAATTTTTTATGAACACATTCCCGACGCCTGACTTTCGCAAAGAGGGGTCGCGTTGTGACCACATTATACGAAGCGGTTTGTCTTTCAAAGTATCGAAATTCATGGTTTCGATGGCTTTCTCTGCGTCCGACACTTCCTGGAAGTTGACATAAGCGTAGCCCAAAGAGCGACGGGTCAGCAAATCGCGACACACACGGATCGATAGCACCGGACCTATTGTTGAGAACTTCTCGAAAAGCATGGCTTCTGTAACATCGGGAGACAAATCGCCGACATATAGTGATGCCATCGAGTAATTCGGTCCACAACTCATTGTTTCGCTTTTCTTACAATTTTTTTGGTAAAAATAATATTTTTTATTAACTCGTCTTCGCTTCGACTCGATTTCAAGAATTTTATATTCTCTTAATTCTTGTATTTATCTCTCAGTTTGGAAAAGAAAAGCACTTCTGATCCAAATCTCGAACTTTTTTAGATTTAAATTCGAATTCAAAACTTTCAAACAGCGATTATTATGAAAGCGCGCGATCACTACATATCCACTCATTCTTCCCTTCTCTTCCCTTCTCTTCCCTTCTCTTCCCTTCTCTTTCTTCATTGACTAAACCTAGTGCCTAGATGCCTAGATGCAAATGCCTAGATTGAAGCAAGTTAAATAAATAAAATTCTTTGTAATTACCTTGCTATTCAATAGACAGGGTCTAGAATATCAAATAAGTCATGAAAACTATTGAAATATAATGATTTTGATTTAATTGTGTAAATAACTAACTTTTATCATTTATATTAACTAATATGAACTATTGAAAATAATAATGAAGATAATCAAATGAGATTATTTGAATTGTAAAATAACTCCTTGCTGAATCTTTACGAAACATTATATTTTCAATCTAGGACAACGGAAATTATAAAATTAAATTAATTAATTTATTCTATAATGATTTTATAAGACTATATTATTATAAAAATAAAATAAAAAATCTAAGAAGGAGGTGGGTCATTTATAAATTTGTTTATTTGTGAAAATTTCAAAAATAGCGAAAGAGCTTTGACTGAAAGGTATAGTGAGATCATTAATGCATTGACTGTTGTAAATGCAGTCCTTTTCATAATAGGAAAAGAATTGAGTTTCTGTATATAAAAGCTATAAAAGTGTTTGTCGGCATTTGAGTGAATCAGCACTTCTTATAAACGCTTTATTCAATTTATTTGCAATTCATTTGACTTTTGGATCATTTTATTCAATAGACTTCAACTAAAATTGTTTTTATTTGACTTCATTTTTATTCAATTGAAAAATGAAGGATAAGACAACCAAGAGTGACAATAAGGCCGAAGACCAGCCAAAAGATAAGAAGAATGTGAAGAATGGTTTGGATGACAAAGAAATGGATTTGTCTGAAGAGGACAAACAATTGCAGGAAGAGTTGGAGACGTGTGTCAATCGCCTGAAAGAGTCCAACCAAACCCTATATAAGCCGGCGTTGGAAGCACTGCGACAACAGATCAAAAGTGCCACCACTTCTATGACATCAGTTCCAAAACCACTCAAGTTTTTGAGACCTCATTATCAGACACTCAAAGATCTTTACAATCAAATGCCGACCGAAGACACAAAGCGATTCATGGCTGATATTATCTCTATTCTGGCGATGACTATCAGTCCGACAGATTCTGTGGCCACTAGTGGTGACTCTCTAAAGTATCGCCTAATAGGTAGTCACGAGACAATCGGGTCGTGGGGTCACGAATATGTCAGACATCTTTCTGGAGAGATCGCCAACGAATGGCAGTCCGAAGACATTACTGATGAGAGGAAAGAAAATCTTTTGAATTTAGTTCGAGAGATAATACCATACAATATGTTACACAACGCCGAGGCTGAGGCCACTGACCTCCTGATGGAAATCGAGCGCTTGGATCTGTTGGAAGATTATATTGACAACGAGGACTTGTGTCAGAAGGTATCACTTTATTTGACAAGTTGTGTGCCATTTGTTCCGGACCCGGAAAATACGAATTTATTGAGGACTGCGCTCAAGATTTTCTTGAAATTCAAGAAATACAGCGAAGCCTTGCGTTTGGCGATGCAATTGCAGGACTTGGATGACATCAAAAACATCTTCAAGAAGTGCACCGATCCGTCCATTCAAAAACAGTTAGCGTTTATGATCGGAAGACAACAGATTTTTCTAATGGACGACATCGAAGACCAGGACTTAATCGAAATTATTTCAAACACTCAATTAAACACACATTTCTTGCAATTGGGTCGAGAACTGGATATTCTTGAGCCAAAAACACCCGACGACATATATAAGACACATTTAGAAAACCCGACCCGCCCTCCTTTTGGTAGTGGAGGTGCTGTAGACTCTGCTAGAGCTAATTTGGCCTCATCTTTCGTCAATGGATTCGTGAACGCGGCCTTTGGTAAAGACAAGATTCTGTTGTGTGAAGAGGGAAACAAATGGCTCTATAAGAACAAAGACCATGGTATGCTGAGCGCCACTGCTTCCCTCGGACTTATTCTCCTCTGGGATGTTGACGGAGGACTGGCACAGATCGATAAGTACTTGTATTCGAGTGAAGACAACATCAAAGCGGGAGCTCTCTTGGCGTGTGGTGTTGTCAACTGCGGAGTGCGCAACGACTGCGACCCAGCCCTGGCTCTTCTCGTCGATTACGTGACCAACAATTCAATGCCGATGAGAATTGGATCAATTATAGGCTTAGGTCTGGCCTACGCCGGTTCCAATCGTAATGACGTTCTTTCAGTTCTGCTCCCCGTCCTGTCCGACAGCAAGTCTACAATCGAAGTAATAGGAGTGACAGCTCTTTCCTGTGGTCTGATTGCTGTCGGTTCTGGTAATGGAGACGTGACCTCGAGCATAATGCAGGTTTTCATCGAAAAACCAGATCTGGACGTTAAGGACAACTTCGTTCGCTTCTTGCCACTGGCCTTAGGGTTGTGCTATTTGGGTAAACAAGAGAGTTCTGACACAATCGAAGCTGCGCTCGAAATCATTCAAAACCAATCTTTCAAAGCGATGTCCAAAACATTGGTTGACGTCTGTGCCTATGCGGCCACCGGTAATGTCCTTAAAATTCAGAATTTGCTTCACATCTGCTCTGAGAAGACGGACAAAGAATCAGAAGAACAGACAGGAAGTGATAAATCGAAGAAAACTTCAGCCAAATCAGATTCGACTGACTCTTGGCAGCAGTCAGTGGCCACTATTGGTATCGGTCTCATAGCTATGGCTGAAGATATCAGTTGTGAGATGGCGTTCAGGGCTTTCGGTCATTTGTTACGTTATGGCGAACCTATGATTAAAAGAGCCGTTCCTTTAGCTCTGGCGTTAACTTCAGTTTCGAACCCTAAACTCAATATATTGGAGACTTTGAGTAAATTCAGTCACGACTCTGACCCAGAAGTGGCGGCCAACGCTATTTTTGCGATGGGTGTAATTGGAGCAGGCACTAATAACGCCCGTTTGGCCACAATGTTGAGACAATTGGCTCAATATCACGCAAAAGAACAGAACTGCCTTTTTATGGTCCGTATCGCACAGGGTTTGACGCATTTGGGAAAGGGAACACTCACTCTCTCGCCATTCAATTCGGAGCGACAGCTTTTAATGCCGACAGCATTGGCAGGTCTTTTGGCGACTCTGGTCAGCCTTTTGGATGTCAAGTCAACTATTCTTAAGTCTCATTATTTGCTTTACTATATCGTGACTGCAATACAGCCCCGAATGTTGATTACTTTCGATGAAGAACTCAACCCTCTGCCGGTGCCCGTCAGAGTCGGACAAGCAGTTGATGTTGTAGGACAGGCCGGCAAACCCAAAACTATTACCGGCTTTCAAACTCATACGACTCCAGTGCTGTTGTCGTTGGGAGAGAGGGCAGAGTTGGCCACCGAAGAGTATCTGCCAATGACTCCAGTTCTCGAAGGATTCGTTATTTTACGCAAAAATCCAAACTTTAAATAAAAGATAAAAATATTGACTTTTTGTATATAACTTTAAAACTAATTATTCGATAATTTTCTTATTTAAGCGATAATTGAATTCGATTTTAACATTTGCGACAATAAATTCTGATTAAACTTATCCGGAAATCATCACCATTTCAGTGGTCTCTCATACTATTCGAGTCATAAACTCTACTCGATTCTTAATTATTTAGATGAGCGCACATTCAGATAAATTGCTATTCCTCTCAATTGGTTATATATTGAAAAGCACTGGATAACATTTGTGTTTTAACCAAGTCAACTGTCTTTAATGTTATCCTTGAATCTATAATTCTTCTAAAGCATTAAATACAAACATAAGTTTAAGGAATACATGGAAATACATTCTGGAATACATTGAGAATTATTTATTCGATTCATTCGCGAATATAAACCCTGATAATCGTCTGAGTAATAATTTCACCACTAATTCTGTAAAATGATTCAAAACTGAGTTGGACAAAAGTTTAGATTCGAATGGAATATTCTTATCCTGGAGGTAAATTGATCAAAAACGAATTGGAACGAAGAGACAAAGCTATTTTCAGAATTACTTCAATCAATTTTACTTCTTCTTCACTACTTTTGATGAATTTTAACTTCCAGTCAATTGAATCAGATTTAACTACAATTGACATTTAGTTTTATTTCTATTTTTGTTTGTGAATAATGACAAAGAATAAAGAACAAGAAATAAGTCTAACCAACTAAAACCTGCCCAACTGTTTGGGGACTAAATAAGGCAGGGATGTGCTAGGGAGATTTTCCGATAATTAGTATAATGGCCAGAGAGTTGAATCCTGTCGGTGCCTTGAAGTCTATTGGCATGAGAAAAATAGAGAAGAAAGAAAAATGGTAATGTAGCTGCGAGTACTATACATTTAGCCAATAATAAATTGAATTAAATTTAAGACAATTCAAACTAAATAATGTACAAAATTTAATTTAAAAGTATCTACATTTACCAAAATTTCTCCCCGCGTAGCGCGGCCGCCATCTTTCTATTTATGGCGAGCAAAAAGTCGAGATTTTGTTTTTTATTTTTAACATTAGTTAGCTGAAATAAGCCTAAATTAAGATATCACTCAAATATCAAAGCTAAATTATTTAAAATAAGAAACAAAATGGCGAGTTTTTAGTCGCCATAGTTAGAAAAATGGTTTTAATTACAAAAATATGGCCACCACGCTGTGCGGGGTGAAAATTTGGTGAATGTAAATATTTCTAAGTTTATTATTGTACTATTATTGTATTATATAGTTCGAATTGTCTTAAATTCAGTTCAATTTATAGTGGCCTAAATGTATAGCCACTCACAGGCACATTACAATTTCGATTTATGCCAGACATACATAATCCTAACTGTCTAGACGAACAAATTCAACTCACTGATAATGGCATTAAAAACCAGGGATCGGATATCTTACTGAATAAAGGACAATTTCGGAGCTCATAGAAAAAAACGTTAAATACCTGGAGCCGAAATTATGATTCGGATAAAGAAAGCAATTCTGAACACAGTTTGTTTTGAGCATTTTTCCGGTAGAAGGTGTTAAAGTCGTATTTTTCATTCGATAAATTTAACAAATGACACATCTTTTCCGATTAAATCAAAATTTATAGCTTAAAGGTTTTAAGGTAAAGACTATATTTCTAACATTAAGATTTTGAAGTGTAATTTTAAGAAGTTATTAGTGATTTTTAATCAAAATGATGAATTATTGTGATATTATTTTGTGTCCTAGATTGTAAATACACTCGAATGCCAGTATAATGAACATCCGATATAATCAACTTTCTTTTCTTAAATCCACTTCAATAAGCATCAATGTTAAAAATGGCCCATAATATTGAACTATTGTTTAACACTTCATTACTCCCTTGAATATAGTCACTGGAATACTCTCTTGATGTCAAAAGTGTCCGATCAAAGAATACG
>JAQIWP010001230.1:0-16470 GCA_034695525.1 Euzetes globulus
GTCGAGCCAATACTTCATCAAAGAAGTGCCATCCAAGTCTTATGCCCAGCCAATCATCACTAAGTCTTACTCGGCTCCCGTCATCTCATATGATGCCCCAGTTTACGCTAAATCTTATGCCACTCCAGTTCTGACTAAGTCATATGATGCTCCCATTCTGACCAAATCCATTGTCAGAGACTACAATTTGGACTCTGAGATCGGTTACGGAAAATCTTATTAATTGATTTATTTGTTGACTTTTGCAATGATTTAATGCAATTAATCGGAGTTTTCTAACCCTTAATGAAAGCATTAATTTGTGATCATTTTTTTGTATTCTTCTCAAAGCAAATGTTATAATAAATTACAAGATTATATTGAAATTAAAGGATCATTTATTTCAAATCTGGTTTAATTTGTTGTCATTCAATAGAAGAATTTTATATAAAATGTACTAGTAGACCATTACCATAAAACACATTTATTGATTGGATTCATAGTTGTATTGATGGGACAGTTGAATGCATTTGCGAATGACTGAAAATTAGCCAAAACTCCATTGACTCTGAATCTGGAGGGGCTGTGCTCATCGTTGGCAAAAACGTTCTCCAGTGCTTCAGGCCTTACATTATCGCACCATAGCTTCAAAAAGAATTAACAATCATTTAAGTAATGAACTTTTTTTTAATCATTATAGCTAACTGTTGCAGAAGATATGAAGAATATCTGATCGGTTGTGTATTTTGTGAGATATGGCAGTCTCTTAGTCCTCCCCTTTTGCTGGTTACATATTTTATAAGCTCTAAATGCCTCTCTTATACCCCCATTGTCTGCCGTGTTCTCTGTCTTTGTTTTCTCTCCATTCACCTGAAAATATGTTTAAATTGAAGTTTATTGAAGTCTACACTTAAATCAAAATAATTTCAAGTGTTTACACAAAAGCCAAGATCACAAAATCTGTTGTATTGGTCTATAAAACATTGTTCTCTTTCATCAAATCGTTGTTGAGTGAGTGGATCCCAAATTGAGCCCAGATTTCCTCTCTCATCGAATTTACTGCCTGGATATAAAAGTTAACAAACTTGAAATTTCAAATTTTTTTATTAAATTTAAAATATACCGAACGAATCGAAGCCATGAGTCAATTCATGACCAATAATCTGTTCAATGAATAGACAAGGATAAGAATGGCTTGATAAGACAAGGGAATAGATACATACCAGTCCGAGTCGGGCAAAATTGACTTCACGAGGGTTATCGCAGGCGAACAAAGCATTTATTACGGCCGCAGGAATTGCTTTGAAGAAAAATAAAGCCTTTCATTGATTTGTAGTTTGAAAACTTCTTGATTTACTGATAGAGTTGTCTGAAGGAACGTATGCCGCGTTGACTGTCGTCGGATCCATTGGCCAACTAATCAAAGTTTCAAAAGAATTAGTGAACATACAAAACAACTCAACAATTACCTAATTGTCTTATTTACTTGTTTGTCAATTGAGTCAAATATCTTGAATATCAGTCTTCCCAACAAATGAACAATACATTCAAAGATCTTTTTTCTTTTACAATCTTTTTTCTAACGGAATAAGCAAGAACTCATTTAGTTGACTATCTATAAATGTTTTAAACAGACTAGGTCATAGAGGTTTTCCATAGTTTTGTCATCATTGAGCCAATCAGGATAACCAACATTTTTGGTAACAGCTTTCAACTTGATCAAAGACCGTCTGCGCGTAAATCTATCCAATACAGTGTTCCTTTCAATCAATCCATAAAAAGAATCCTGGACATAGTCAACTAATTCGGCTGCCTTTCAAAAGATCAATTTAATTAGAATTTTATCTCCTAAACAAATAATGAATACATGTGCCCTGGTCTTATTGGAAAAGTTTTGCTTGATAAACTTTCGACTGATGGCAAAAGGCATTGTACTTCTGACCAAATCCAGGCAAGTCTTCCACAGCTCTGTTTGTTTCTCAATGCCTAACAAAAGCTTTTGGAATTGAAAATTCAATTTTCTGAACGCTTCCACCGAATAGTCACCAAAGTCTTTGACTAAAATAAAACCCAAGAAATTTGCAATTACTTTGTCTGAAGTGACGGATAATATTTGAGGCAATTGTTTGAAAAAAGTGACATCAGTTACAACACAGTAGTCATCATATTTGAATTTATGCTTGGACTTAATTAGCGAGTAAACTTTGTTGACAAACTTAAGCCAATCTATTTGATTGGCTGATAATTCATTTAGTTCTCTAAATGTCATCTTGTTATATTCAGATTCTACATCTTCTGATTCATCGGTTTCAATCTGAAGAATAGATGAGAAAATTATCGAAACTATTTTAAAGAAATTCATTCCTATATTACTTCTGAGAGCTGTCCGGAAAATACCATTATGTCGAAGATCTGCTGACGTGTCTCTTCATTGTCCTCTCCACCCATTATTTTAACAATCCCTAGAATATAATCAAGCAACAGATTTATAGCGTTTTCTTCAGATTCTTCCTCATTTTTTGTTGGTATTTTGTGCATAATTGGAGGAGTTTTAGGGACCGGTCGTTTGCGGGTCCGGTATTTCATTTTCTTGAATAAATTGGGTTTAAATAAAAGGTCAGGCGCTGATCCAAACTGTCATAAGAATAAGATTTTGTTATTTTGGCTTAAATTCATTTCTAAGACTGACATAAATAATATTTTTGGTGTTATTTCGAAAGTCTTGGAGAACAGTCATATCAAATATACCACTTTCTGCATAGAAAGCATTAATCTTTGCCAATGCTTCCAACCGATCATATGTCTGGCCATTAAATGGTGACTTATCTCCAATCAGAGGCCAACCACCTATTCTTTTCAGGGCATCGATCAGTGGCTGAATTCCACGGGATTCCAGTCTCTCTTATTTCAGAAAATGAGCAGTTTAAATAATTTAAACTAATGGCTTTAAAATACCTTGGTCATTGCACCCTTTGAACATTATAGAAGCATATTTGATTGGTTTTGGGTCACACTTTTTATTCGGTTGACTCAACTGTTTTCGTAGTATTTGCTGAACCATTTCGTCCGCTTTTTCGAGACTTCCGAAAGATATCATATCTTCCGGTATTACAGACTTTGTACTGTATTTTCCACAAACAAATTGATAGAAATCATCGCAAGGATCGACACTTTCGTCGATCAACTTTTTGAATTGTTTGCCAAATTTGCGGCACTCTTTTGAATTACATGTTTTATCACAATTACCACAACTATTGGCTCTTCTCACTCTTAACGCTCTTGCTTCCTTCATATTGCTTAGTGAACCTGGAGTATATGAAAAGCATCAGGAACAAATTTCATCAAGAAAGTTTTTTCAATCAAACCATTTTTATAAGAATTATTAATTAATTGATTGTCTTTTAAGACTATCATGAAGATAATTGCACACAAACTTATTGAATACAAAAGTACACATCCTTTCCATGGAATGTGTGTCCAATCCATAGATAAAAATCGAATGAATGGGAAAACATTTCACCTGAAAGTGAGTCTTAATTATAAAAATAAAAGTGAAACATAAATGCCCTAAAAGTTTAGAAATAAAGTATTAAAACACAACTAATTATGGGAACTATTTTGAAATATTTTATGACAGAAAATGATTTGCAAAACGAGTTCAACAAAACAGCTTTGAGCTCAAGATAATAGAAAACCTGTAATTATTCTGACCACAATATGAGAATCAGCTCAACTCAGCCTATTATGAGCATGATCATGTCAAATAAATGTGATCTCTATGATTGCTCAATCTAGTAGTTTCGTGATTGCGATACATTTCGGCGAAAGCTTTTTGATTTTTAAGTGTTTTGCTCTGATTATTAAATGATACCTATTTTTAGACACTTTTCGTGAGTATTTTTAATGAGTTTTGAGATAACATTTAAATTAATTGTTATTTCAGATTATGTTTTGTTTTATTGTTTCAAATTTATAATAATTTTGAATATACAAGTACGCCAATTATTTTTTTATTTATTAAACTTCATTAGTTTTATATAATTGCGCCTGGCAACATTTTGTTTAATTTAATTTTAGTGAATGACCAGGGTAATAATTTGAATCACCACAAAACACATTTGTTAATTGGATTCATAAGTGAATCGATGGGACAATTGAATGCATCTGAAAATGACTGAATATTGGCCAACACTCCATTGACTCTGAATTTGGAGGGACTGTGCTCGTTGTCACCGAACATTGCATCCAGCTCTTCATTAGAAAAGCTATCGCACCATACCTTAAATAATTGGAGTAAAATATTGAAATATGACTAAAAATAAATCTGAATTTTGTGGACCAACGGTAGCATAAGATATGAAGAACATCTGGTCAGTTGTATAGTGACTGACAAATGGCATTCTCATAGCCTGGCCCTTTTCTTCAATATACATATTGTATGCTCGGTAAGACTCGATTATACCCCCGTTGTCTGCAATGTTTTCATCGACTGTATTCTGGCCATTAACCTGCAAATATGTTAAACTGAGTATTGTGTAATTAAGTGGACAAACTGTTCAATGAAATGTTCCATGCTCCATGTATTTACACAAATGCCCGATTGACAAAGTCTGCTGTACTGGTCTATAAAACACTGTCCCCTTTCATCAAATCTAGTTTGAGTTGAGTCATCCCAAATGGGGGCTAAATTTCCCCTATAATTGAATTGACTGCCTGTTCATAAAAGTTTGAAATTTCGATAAGATCTCGAATAAGAGCTGAATATTAACAAACCAAACGAATCGAAGCCATGGGTCAGTTCGTGTCCGATGACCTGCATACAAAACAAACAATTAGACCCTTTCTAATTCAAACCCATACAAACGTCTCCCAATGTTGCGTAGTTGATTTGACCAGGATTATCGAAAGCAAAGAATGTGTTGATTATTGCCGCAGAGATTGCTATTAAAATATTTATAGTTAAAAGTTTGACCTAAAAAATGGTCATTTTGTAAAATTCTGAAAATAATTGTTTTTTCATTTGACTGTATTTACTGATAGAGTTGTAGTTTGGAAGATACCCGGCATTTACTTCTGTCAAGTCTGGCGCCCAACTTATTTAAAACAATAGCAAGTTAGTTTTTGAAATTGATATAGTGTCAAAATACCTATTTATTGTTAAATTGACCGATTTATTAATTGAATCAAATGTTAAGAACATTTTTCTTTCCATTAAATATATAATGCATTCAAAAAGCATTCTTTTCTGACATTTTTTTCGCTTTTGAGGTTCAAATAAAGATTAGTTTCAACATTACTGATATCAACTCACAAGATCATATTGACTATCTAGCGTTTGGTCATCAAGTAACCAATCAGGGTAACCAACATTTTTGATAACAGCTCTCAGTTTAGTCAGAGATTGTGGCCTAGAAAAATCATTTAATAATGAACTCGTCTCCAGAATTTGATAAAAAGCATCTTGGATATAGTCTACTAATTCGGATGCCTATTAAAAAATAAGAACTATTGAAAATTATTGAATATGATCCTGGTAGAAATCAATTACTTCAATTCTTATACTTTCTGAGAAATGTTTCTCAACATATTTGCGACTTAAGGCTAAATCGATATTATTCTTGAGCAGAATTAAGCAAATGATCCAGGATGGTGTCCCACTGACATAGTCTAAGTCTCTAAATTTCTGAACTGTGTAGTCGCCGTACCAAGAAACTAATTTGAAGCCTAAGAAGTTAGCGATGACCTGGTTCGAAGTGTCCGACATTATTTTCGACATTTGTCTGAAGTACTCGGGACTGGAGACTATGCATAGATCATCTTGGTTGAATCTGAACTCAGAATTGAGCAAAGAGTAAATTTTGTTTACAAATTGAAGCCAATCTATTTGATTCGATGACAATTCATTCAGTTCTTTAAATGTCAGTCTATTGTAGCCAGATGAATTTTGACTCAAATCTGACTCTGCTATCTAGATCAATTGAATATAATATTTTAAACTATATTTTTATAAAAGTGTCCTTATTCACATTAATGAGTTTAAAAGAAAATTCAATCAATTCAATGATTTGTTGCTGAGTATCTTGGTCATCTTTTCCACCCATTATTAAAACCTTTTGTAGGATAAATTGATAAACTTGTTCGATTGACTGTCTGCTCGGATTGTTAACTCTTTTGGACAGTGGTTTTATTTTTAGTTTTGGTTGAGACCATGGTTTGGGTGAACCCCTCTCTTTAATTCTCTTGTTTTCGAATATGTTCTCTCTCGAGAATAAATCAGGCGCAGGGTTAAACTGAAATGTATTGCCAAGATTAAGATATCATTATAAACTATCATGATAATCATTAGACTCACGTAAATTATATTTTTGGTGTTATCCATGGGGTCAGAGGCAACAAACACCTCAATTATAGCAGTTTGAGCAAATAAAGCAATAATCTTGGCTAAAGCGTCCCAACGGTCATATGTTTGCTCATCAAATGATGACTTCTCTCCAACAAGAGGCCAACCACCTATCACGTTTAATGGTTGGATCAAGGGCTCGACCCCTCGCGACTCAAGTGTTTCTTAAAATATAATTAGTGATTGAATTTTGTTTGAAAGTATTTCTTACTCGAATCGACACATCCTTTAAACATATTTATGGCATATCTCACGGACTTGGGATCAGATACGCTAATGGGCTCACTTAAGTCTGTCCTCAGTATCTCCAGAACATTTTGATCAGCGTTTCTGATTGTGGTCAGGTCTGCAGTGATTTCCTCTTTTTGTTCATACTTTCCGCAAACAAATTCATAAAAGTCATCGCAAGGATCAACACTTTCATTGATAATTCGTTTGAACTGATTTCCAAATATGTTGCACTTTTTTGTTGAACAGACCTTGCTAAATTTGAAGAGGCCTTTAAACTTACTTCGTTTTACCCTTTTAGTATTGTAGTCAATTTTATCATCACTGATATCTAGATCAATTTTAATTATTAATTAAATCATAAATGGTGAAAAATCAATCCACAGACCATTCACAGAATCAGTTGAATTTCGATTATATTTGTAGTAAAGACTAACAAATAACATAAAAGAACAGAATATAAGGGTACACATCAGTAGTCTTTTACTTTGACTGTACTTCAAATCCATGCGAAAGGTAACAGTTTTGGCAAATATGTTAACCCAATCTTTAATTTTGCGAAACACGAGAAAAGTATTCCTGTTATATGTCATTTTAACTCATTCAAAAAGAAATTTTATTAAATTTTACTACTCATTCAATGATCAAGCTAAATTGATTAAATACTTTAATATGTGCAAGTAATTTTCGATTTTTTAGGTATGTTCTAATTTTCATTTCTAATTGCACTTCCTCTTCTTGAGCTGATGAAAATGGCAAAATCTGTTTTTTCCCATTAAGAATAATTTAAACTTTAATTCACCACAAAATACATTTATCTTGTGAATTTATTGTTGAATTTATGGAACAATTGAAGGAATTGGCAAAAGTTTGAAAATTGGCCAAAACTCCATTGACTCGGAATTTGCCCGGACTGTGAACATCATTGTAAATGACGGACAGGTATTCAAGTCTGTGCTTTTCGCAAAACATCTTCAAATAATAATAATAATAATATTAATATTAATAGAGATTATCAACAAATAAGTTATAAGATTTAAATAATTTTGACTAACACTGGCAAAAGCTATGAAGAATATTTGGTCTGGGGTGTATTGGCTCACATAAGGCAGTCTCTTAGCAGCCCTGCCTTTTTGTTGGCTGTAGGTAAGATATGCTAGGTGGGTCTCCCTCATCCCTCCATTGTCTGCGGTGTTTTCTGTGACAGTAAGCTGGCCTTTGACCTGAAAATTCAATGGTTAAACTTTTGCGAATTGCAGATGACCTGGCTTATCCTACACAATATCCCTGATAGCAATAACTGCTATATTGCTTAATAAAACATTTTTCCTTTTCATCAAATGTCTGTTGTGTTTGTACGTCAAAAATACTGTTGAAATTCCCCTTTTCGTCAAATTTATTACCTGATTAATGACGAAAATTCAATTAATCTACTTCATATTTCAATTAAATTTACCCAATGAATCAAAGCCATGGGTTAGTTCGTGTCCTATTAACTAGAAACATGCTTGTTCTATTACTAACAGTTGGTAGATTCAAACAAATACCTGTCCAAGTTTGGCATAATTCAATTGAATGGGGTTTTCACAAGAGAACAACACAATTATGATTGCTGAAGTAATTGCTATCAAAATTAACAATATAAATTAATTAGATTACTTTACCAGGTTAGGTAAATCAAAATAACTACTTATTGAGTTTTGTGTTGGATCGTAGGCAGCATTTATAGTCGTCGAATCAAAAGGCCAGCTGATCATGCAAATTTTGTTTTAAAACTAATTACCTTTTAAAAAATTAACTAAGATATACTCAATTGTTATATTGACAGGCTCATTTATTGAACTGAGCATCTTGAATTCGTGTCTTCTCATCAAATAAAGAAGGCATTCAAAAAACAAAGTTCTCTGACAATTCTTCTCCTATAATAATAATGATAATAATAATAAATAACTTTATAAATTTGATACCTTATTTTGAATTTAGCAAGAACTTGCCAGAACATAGAGACTGTCCAATATTTTGTCGTCAAACAGCCATTCTGGATAAGCGACGTTCGTTGTCATGGCTTTGAGCTTGGTCAAAGATCGTTGCAGCGAATGTTCATTTAAAATTGGGTTTTGTTTCATCAATTGAGTGAAAGCGTCGATTATATATATTTAACCTCTTCTGTCACCTAGACATATTATGACAAAATTAATACATTGTTCGAGCATGCTGACATAAAATGATCAGACCATGGTTTTAGTTTGTGGTGGAAGGTTTTGTTCAACATATTTACGGCTTATGGCGAAAGCCATTGTATTCCTAACCAAAGAAAGGCAGAACTTCCAGTGAGGCTCTTTTTTCTCAACGTTATAAAACACCTTGCGCAGTTGAAAGTTTAAATTTCTGAATGCTTCAACAGTATAGATACCCAAATCATTAACAATATTATGACCAAGGAAGTTAGCTAATATGGTTTTCGATGTACTGGATAAAAAATCTGGTAACTTTTTGAAGTACTCGACATCAGTGACAATACAGTAGTCATCATAAGTGAATCTATGCTGAGAACCACTCAGTTCATACACTCGGTTCACAAACTTTAAATATTCCATTTTACCCGGTGTTAGTTCTTCAAATTCTCTAATTGTCATCTTGTTATACTGAGAATTCAAATCTAAACTTGAATTCTGAATCTAAATATTGTTAAATAAAAATTGTTTGATTTTTCAGCGAAATATTAAAAGGTTTACCTTGGACAAATTTCGTGAGAACGATAGCATATCTGTTATCTGTTGAGTGGTTTCATTGTTAGCCTTTCCCCCCATTATCGAAACCATTTGCGAGATATAACTGACTAAAAATTCAGTGACTGTTTCTTTCTTCAGATCCTGTCTTCTTGTGGGCTTATCGGACATTATGGGTGGAGAAATGGGGACGGGTATGGTTCGACTTCGATTTTCTAGTTTCTCGATGAGGACAGCACCCAAATGCAAATCTGTAGAAGGACCAAACTGTATAAAAAGCACATCAGTTTTCTATCCTGATAATTTTCTTGATTAAACAAACATATAGAATATTTCGAGATATGTCCTTCAAATCAGGACTGACACCCATTTCGAGAATAGCCGTTTCCCCAAAGAAAGCAACATATCTAGCAAGATTTTCCATAAATTCATAATTTGTCTCATCAAAAGGTAGTATATTGTTGATGAGAGGCCAGCCTCCAATTGATTTTAGAGAATTGATCAGTGGTTGTACGCCTCGCCATTCAGTTGTCCCTGTATTATAATAATAATGATAATGAAATGTTTAGGACTTGATTAAAGAGTAAGTGAAAGGATGGAATCGCTTACTGATGTCATTGCATCCGCTGTACATATCTGTGGCATATCTGATGGAAATTGGATCGTTTTTACTACAGGATCGACTCAACTGATTCCTGAGTATTTGCAGGACGTTCTTGTTAGCTTTTTGGAAAGTGCTGACACTGACATCCTCGGCCGGTATTTTAGTGTTTCGCTCATAGTTGCCACAAACAAATCCATAGAAGTCATCGCACGGTTTCACTGTGCTGTCGATCATCATGTTATATTCTCGGCCAGTTTTGATGCATTCCGTTTTGAAGCACATTTCATTTACCCATGATATAATAGGTTTCAATTGACCTCTTCTTTTGTCTTCAATTAAATCGGTTTCATTTGTTACTCCTTTGAAAACGTTTTCAAATTGTGAATTATTTTGGCTCTGAACTAATATTTGAGTGAAGCTGAATACAAATATGCAAGGTAGTATTTTTCGAAAACTCATGATTACAGAAAAGTCATCGAAAATTTCTTCTATTTAAATCTGGTAATCAAGTATTATATTCTAGTGAAATTATTAAAAGCTTGTTTTGCTTTTATTTACCTATTGTCCTAGTTCTTCAACATGTGAAATCAATTAAATATTTTCTTTATCTGAAAGCTTGTTTGATTTTAATTTTGATTTCGCTTGATTAATATTTTGGTACTTTTTAACTAGCTAAATGATTCTTGTTGGAATTTGTCAATTTACAGTTATAAGTTGTAACTTGCAAATAATATTCTTCTTTTTGTATCTTAACTTTAAACTAAATTAGAACCTTAAAAAGTTCAATTTAGAGATTAAATAATCAAGGTCTTTTGGAAATTGTCTATTTTTCTTTGAAAATTGTTCAGCAGATATGATAGGTTAAATAAATATTAGACTAATTCATTTTATTACAGATTTATGTCTTTATGATTGAAGTTAAAAAACTAGATATTTATTGCTATGAAAACTTATGTCTATGAACTGATACTCTTAAACCTGATACTTTTGAAGAGTTCTTCTGTAAAGTTTGTTTGGACTGTCAATGGAGTCTAATAAGAAATTTGTGATCATTGATACCGACTGCGGTGTTGACGACGCCCTGGGTCTTATGCTGGCCTTTGATTATCATAAGAGAGGTCTGATTGACATTTTAGGCATAACTTGCGTTTATGGAAACACAAATGTCGACAAAGTAGTCAGAAATGTGTTGTTAACGCAAAGGGTTTGTGGAGCACAGGTGCGGATACAAATTGTCAACTACTTCCTAGTCTCTTTTCGTGTATGTGTTTCACTTTTGAAAATTTCCAGGATATAAAAGTGTACAAAGGAGCCGCTTCTCCGTTATTAGAGACAAAAGGGTTCGAGGATGGATTTTTTGGTGATGACGGACTCGGAAACAGCACTCAATCAATGCCTGTCATCGACATTAAAGTTGAGAGCGAATCAGCAGTTAATGCTTTGATAAGACTGACCAAACTCTACCCAAAACAAATAATGCTCTTAGCTTTGGGTCCTATGACCAACTTGGCGTTGGCATGCCAATTGGATTGCCAGTTTTTCAGAAATCTTGGTCAAATTGTGTCTATGGGCGGTCTTTTGAATAATTTTGGAAATGTGAGTCCGACCACTGAATTCAATTTTTACAACGACCCAGATTCTGTTCATGTGGTACTTACCAATAGTAAGCACTGTCCTCTTTCACTTTGTACTTGGGATGTGGCTTATAAGCATAGATTGCCCTGGGTAAGAAATAAAAATCAGAATTTTAAAAATAATTTCAAATGATCTGCAAAATAGAAAACATTTGTCAACTTGGTCAATACCAAGACAGAAAGGGCTCAATTCATTGGAAAGATTTATCATTCTATTTCTAGCGATAAAATCTATGGTAGATATAAATTAAATTAAACAACTAAAATTGTCTTGCTTGAATAACATTTCAAATGAATTCAGGGAAAGAGGTAACCGATGGTCTGGTTCTTTGTGATGTCCTCTGCATAATTGCCGGTCTCAATCCAGAACTGATTGTCAACAGCAAAGAGTATCCAGTATCTATTGAATTGAGAGGCCAACTAACCAGAGGACAGTTGGTTGTGGGTCGCAATAAACTAATTAACCCATTCTATGGTTCACGAAATGTCCGATTTGTTAAACGAATAGATTTGCAAAAATCTATTGATTTGATTACACAAATGGCTTCGAGAACTTAATAAAAACAGTACTGAAATTCTCAGGTATTCTCACTACAGAAATCTGTATTATTCATATGTAACGGCTAGCTAGTTACTTTACATTTGTTTAATCTTACAAATAACAAAAAACAACATTAAAATTATTCGTAAAAATAAAAATAAAAATTCGACAAAATTTATTTTCATAATCTTGTAATGTATTCATCTTTTATTTTGATTGAATAGTTTGTTAGTAATGTTTCCAAGTTCATTGTTTGTTCGATGCTCTTCAAACGGTAATTCAGGCTTTCAACGTCTTCCTTGGTTTCAGGAACAACTTGTTTAGCATCAGGATATATTTCCTTTATATGTTCATCTGATTGATGTGATTTGAAGTTTGAGTTAACGATACGACTGAAAGGTTGAGTTATAAAAAGGTTGAGAAACACCGACAATATTACAGTCATTGCAAAGTCGAACGGAATTATTATCGACTAAAATAAGAGTCAAATAATTATCTGTCAATTGAATCAATATTTTCATACCATATAACGATCAGTCACTTGAACCGTATCTCGAATTAATGACATTCGAAAGAAAATGGGCAAAGTGTGAACCTGTTCATTATATTTTATTACGGGTCAAATGAGTTGAAGATTGTAAAAATACTAATACTGACCAAATATATTTCAAATGAGATTTTGCTCAAAAATTTGAAACATTTATGAGACAAAAAGTGATTTAAAAGTCCTAATGAAAAGTAGTTTTAAATTTTTATGTTATTTTTTTACAAGAACATACCTCCCTTTCCAGTAGCACAGGTATAAATGAGCCAAACCCAGCAGGAAATGAATAAATATTTATGAAAAAAAGAGAAAAGCAGGCCTTCCTTTTCAGTGATTATATAATTTGGTTTGAAATAATTTTTTGGCCATAAAATTGCCAGAATCGTGAAACTCAATGTTGTTGTCCAAATGGCAGCTTGGCAGATCAAAGTTTTGTTAAGTAGGGTGGGCTTATTTTTGATAAGGAAACCCAAAATAATTCCAAGAGCATAAACACCAATAAATTGTCCGATGCCATAAAAATGGTGTTTAAGCGAAGATTCAAATTCTTTGATGCTTTCAAATGACTTAAACTCATAAAATAGAGGAATTCCATATATAAATATGGGAGCGCCTGCTATAAAGCAACTCATAATGATAAGGGAAATGTTGATTGAGAGTCCTATCTTTGGCAAATGATAAAGTACAAGAAAAAGTATCGGGGCAATTAAATAAAGTTGAAAATCAGTTGCACTGTACCTAAAGTTTTTTAAACATTAAGGCTATAAAATTATTATGTAACCTTGCTTACCAGGTGATTCCATTGCACTAAGTATTAAAGATAATTTTAAAAGTAATTTTTAAATTTGAAGTTGGGTAAATTCAACATACAATAGGTTTATCAGGAATATTAAAATTGTAATTTTGAACCAGAAATAAAGTAGACATCCAGTTAGTATAGCAGCCATCTAATAGCACAGCCATCATTTGGCTCCAAATTGGACCTAGACATATAATTTATTAATTTGATTTATCAGCTTGTATATTTTATTAAACCACCATCTCCTATGATGCGCATTAGATACAGCATAAGAATTGATCCAGCAATTGATGGAATCATGCGAAAATATCTAACAAATAGTTTTATTAAATTTAATGGTAAAGTTATCTTGCCCATTTATTACCTATGTAATGCATATCCAACGTAATTGAATTTTCCGTCATTTTTCTTCAGTTTTATCATCATTTTATGCGATAAAAGAGTGGCTAAAAATTGATAAACAAATCAATAATTTTGAAAAATAACTTTTCTTTGAGAAACTTTACATCCGATAAGAATGAAAATGTGAGAAATATTCAAATTTCTGAGCAATAGATACTTGTCTTCTGTGAACAATTTAAAGGGAATGGTAGCCGCCATTGATTTATTTCCCATAATATTAAAGCTCTGATACCAGAACTCATTGCTCAGGAATACCCAAAATGATAAGAGCGCTCGTAAGCCATCAATAAATTGTAGTCTTTCTTCTCCTGAACTGCAGGTTATTAGTCTGTTCCAATTATTTTGAATAGAAAATGAGCTAGGTAACACTGAAGCAAATCTTTCCAGATATGTTTCCAATAGAGTACTTATTATTGATATGGTTATAATGGTAGAAAAGGCTGTTCTAAAATAAATAACTAAACAAGGTAAACATTTGATTTAAATGATAATTTGATTACATTGCAACAATTTCATGAGTTTTCCAAACAACAGGCTTATCAAGATAATCGCATTCCTCATCTATTTCGACTGACAAATTAGTCTTTGGATAAATTACTTTTGAGACAAATTGATCGTTATTCAAATTTTCAACAATTATTGATTTTAATAAAATTACTTGAATTGAGAACCAGTTGATAGTCTTTCGACAAACAAGTCTTTGGAAGACATAATCCATAGGCTAATGATTTATATTGATTTTTAATGATATGATCATTCATTTGGAGAAGAGTTGCCAACAATGTCCCTGGTTTAGATCTGATTTTAAATGAACTTTCTTTAATTGCTTTCAATGAAAGTTTTTCAATAATTTTGTCCAAACTGGAGTCCAATGATTCACCAATTCGGTAATGTCTTCTTTCAGGTAAGGGCAAAGTCAAAGTCATCTGACAATATTGTCCTCTTATTAGAGGCTTTTCATATTCTTCTGGACTCATTATATTAAGGCATTCGTCGTATTCAACAAAAGGTAGAGCTGACACATCCAGCAGTCCTGAAGGCAATGATGCAATTGAATCAAAAACTGTAATAAATTGTTTGAAATAAAACATATTAAAATTGAATGAGTGGTCAATATCTTGTTTTTTAAATATCCCTGGCTGAAATATTTGTTTCAAAAAAAGATTTTTATCCGGTCATCACTATTTTCTCACATTTCAGAGCCCATCGCTCTCGATTCACCATGGCCGTCCCAATCCTTTCCATTGATTCAGAACACTCCTTGCTCAATTGGAGTGAGGAAAATAAATCAACAAATCTAATCTTAAAGCGATCAACAAATGGATCCAATTTTGTGTTCATATTTTGACTCCATTTATGCAATCTTTTAAGTATTGAAAACGTTTGATTCAAATGCTTGACTTCACTCTTAACTTCAATTTTCTGATTGATTTCATAGTCTTCGGGCAGAATTAGTTCTGATAATAAGTCAATCGAGTCATCTACAGAACAGTCATCTTCTTCATCATATCCCAGTTCATTATCAATTTGGCCATTTTCTTGATTAAAATTTACAGAGATAATGTCATCTTTGGACAGTTTTTCATTTCTTATCAAATTAAAGAAAACCATAAAAATGATCATGCTCAATATAAATTTGTATGCCATCACAAATAATTAGATTTAAAGGCATTTAACATGAATGCACATTGTATAACTAATAGTGACTTTATTAGCTCAAAGGTTTGACTGAATTTTACTTTGTTTTATACCTTTGAAAATCCACTTCTGTTTAACATAACTTTGAATTAGAAGGAAATCAAAAGATCGTGCGATTCATCAATCAAACTAAGTTACTGCCTCAATGGACACAGTGTAAGTTTCCAGGGAAGTTCCAAATTAATTTGGTATACTTCTTCATTCAAAATTATTATTTATCAATGGTGAGATAATTTAGTTTTTAATTAAAGGTGCCCAATTTGGAAGACCTTAGAAGGGGGCTTCAGTGTGGGGTCAAGTGAACTTTCGTTTAAGAGGTGGCCAAATCTCAATATTTTCCATCTAGGGAGCATTTATAAAAATACCTAGTATTTTTTAGGAAGCCAAATCGACTGAAAGCAGGATAAGCTTATTTCCGGTGATTTTAAGCTTAATTTAGCTTAATTAGGCTATAATTAGGTTATTTTGCAAGTTTGAAGGCTTAATTTTTTTAACTAAAAATCAAAATGGCAGTTTTTGCTGCCCCAATTTGCAAGGTCTGAATTTTAGCAGCCATTGCCAAAACTACCAAATATTTACCAAATTTTCCTGAATTTTTTCAAATATTTGTGGGCATGTTTTGGGAATGGCAGGTCAAATATCTAAATTTTTGGTTTAGAGGGGCAACTGTGTTGAAACCCCCCTTTGCGACTCCCGGTTTTAATCCTGAAACTTTTGTACTAGATCAAGATTATTAAGGCCCTTTGGTCGGGTACCTTGGCCATCCCTGATATTTATAATACTGATAATAGAAAAAGAGATTCATCAAGAGTTAGAACAGATAGAGTGGACTAAGAGACAAACGAAGAACAGGAACTGCAGACGAAGAAAACTGACAAGGTTATTACAACTGAATCTTAATTAGTTAACAGT
>JAQIWP010001231.1:0-16467 GCA_034695525.1 Euzetes globulus
ATCGATATTTGATTTTACAGTTAATGTCATTCATTGAGAGAACGGCTCAAAACAGAATTGGATTTCACTGTTGGATAGTATTCATAATTAATGAGTTTAGATGTTACGAGGTAATACTTGTTGTCTAATTTATTAATAATCTATTTGAGTTTTGTCATATCAGTGGCTGATTCTGATGATTGCTATCGCTTTGAAAGTTAAAGAATTGTCGTCAAAATAATCTTTTAATTGAAGCACGTTAACTACAGCATCCTTTAAAATTAAATAGAGCAACTTCTTCAGGTCAACATCGTTTAACCGATATTTCACTTCTGATAAATTCAGATTTTGGTTTTGTAGATGAGTTCTGTTGTCATGAATCGCTCAAAATTGTAATACTTTTAGTCGATTATACTTTTGTAACTCCAACTCTTCACTACATTTTCAATAAAATTATCCCTTTTTCCAAATTCCTGGTCATCTCAATCTAATGCTTGGGTATCTCTGAATCTGGAAAGATGTTCTTTAGCATATGGTAGAGGCTAGTGGTTCGACTGGGACAAATAGTCCCGTTTTACCCCCCAATTCGTTGTGAGTAAAATCACCTGAACCTAATCACGAGGAGGGAGGGGGAGAGCAAACATTGGTTTGTTTAAAACTATTTTTTCAAATATTTTGTTTAAATGTTTTGTTAAATTTTGAAATAAAATTACTTAAAGACTGTTTTGAGTTCGGAGTTTATTGATTGGCAATAAGTTATTTATATTTATATTTGAATTTTTCAGAATATTTTGCACAGAATTTTGAGTTAATTAATAAATTTTGGTATTAATAATAATTAAGTGAAGTTTGATAATAACCTAAGCTTTGGTTATTATAGGTTATTGTATCTTTTGCAAACTGATGACCAATATGCATTACCATACATAAATGCAATGATTGAATTAACGTAATTATGAAGCCTTTTGTTATTATATTGTTTAAGCCTATTAGCGAAGTCAAGTGTCGAGTTCTCGGATTCTTTGGTCTCAGCTATCAATCGCTTCACTGTCTGTTCAACCGATAAATTATTATTTTTCATCTTAATATAAACGTAATTATATCTGCCCTGGCCAGCTTTTAATTCTTTTTTGAATGAAAACAAATCATTAAAAATCACCATATTAGTGCAAGCTTGATCGTGGAAATTGATCCAGTTAGAGTCATCTGTCAAGTCCTTTGTTAATTCTATACCGGTGTCCAGGGCGTGCACACAGCATTGATGGGGCACATCAGCATCAATGATACGCATTTTAATAAATTCACTGTCCGATATATAAACTGAGTCATTCTTAATTAGCTTTTGTTGTCTTGGAATCAGTTTAAGCCAGGTGATATGAGAATCGAGAAATTTTTCATAAAAATTTTTGTCCTTTATTAGTTGTCTGCCTTTAGTCAGAACAAATTGAAACAATTGTTCCAATTTTCCATGTCCAGGACATTTTCTTTCAGTCAAATACTCAATCCATTTGCTATATTCTTTGCAAAAGGAAACAATAATTTATTCATTTATTTAGATTTTTAAAAATAATTTAAATAAAACTTTCTTTGTTTATGACTTGTTAATAAATTTTTTGTTTTGTTGAAGGGACAAAATATTTGATAAATATAATCGAAACCTCGGATAAACAAATAAACAAAGAATACTTTGAAAATGGGTTAGATTTGCCCAAGTGTTTCTTAAGTTTCTCAACAAGGACCCAATTTATCTCAACTGCAAGACTTGTTGTTTTGCCTTATTCATGAAATTATCAATTAAATTTTGAAATTTAATTTTCCTTGGTAAATTAGCAAATGCATTTTGCTTTTGAAAATGTTGCGATCAATATGTTATATAAATTAATGTAATTTACAAAAACCATGTATTTGCAAATTGGTTACCTTGTGGATTTTTGTCCAAAATGTCATCCAAAAGGAATGCGAAAATGTTCCAGATAAAAATGAAGGTAACTATATTCTGGTTCTTTATGGTCGAAAAAAATGCACTGCAATCGATCCAATCGAGCAGTTCTTCATTCAGTCCAAAGTCATGACCAAAGTGGTCTTTTAACAACTTTGACAATTTCCCGGTGGCTTTTGTTGTCAATGAATTTCTATTAATCTTTTTAATATTTACCCCTTTGATATTGCAGGCCAGTGGACACTAATGAGAGGACAACAGTTTGTAATTGTAATAAAACTTTATTTAGTATTTCAAGTTCAGTGATTTATGTCATATGCCGTGTCGTTTGAAAATACTTCTTTCGGGACTGGATTAGATATCGCATGATGTGGATTTGTTGGATTAGCAACCAAGGTAAACAGACTTTATATCGTCTTTTTCTTCAAATCAGGTTTTGCTGAAGTTGCCTGTCGATTAATCAATTGTTCGGTGACCAATCTTTCGAGATCAGCTAAACGTTGACTGTTAGCCCCAAAGCCGAGTGTCAGATCCTTATCGACCAGGCGGTCGTACTTGGATCTCAGTTGACCGAGCTTCTGATGCGCCATCAATTCTGTTTTCGGACTGCGATTGTTGGAACTTGAGTTCCCTTATCTCTTTGTCTTTGTCAGCTTTCTCGAGGCTATGTTTCGCCAAAAGAAACCATAGAAATTCTTTCATTTCTTCCAAACAGTCTTTTAAATTACTGTGTTTAATAAACATGCTGAACCCTAGGTGACCACAGTTGGAACAGAGAGCTATAAGGCATAGGCCACTTAAATAGTGATTTTGAGCTGTAAGCCAATCCATTAGTCTTATATCTTCTACTTCATCAACAGCCTCGAGTTCTCCATATTCACACTTGACCTTTATAAATGTGCTCAAGAACATTCTTGTCGTAATCTCAATGTCAGTGATGTGATGTTCTCCGTACCCGGCACTTTTACCATTCTTTGGATTGGACGGACAATAGACTTTGTTTCAGTTCTCTTTTTTTAAACAACGGACACAATAGCAGTTAAGATATAATTTTCAGTCTCGAATATCATACGGAATCTCTTTGCAGACAATACAAAGATAATCGTTCAGAAATGGATCAAACTATGGATAGGACTCAGTGTCAGTGATGAAATTGACGGAGCGTTTGATTATATTTCAGAAATCGTTTGGGACTTCTGATGATGGCTTAGAAAAATTAAATCAGGACCAAATCCTTCTCTCTTTAAATTTGCAAATTCAGCATTTAGCTGATGAATGATTTTGATCGTCTTATTCTGAACTGCCATCTCGTTGGTAACGGTTCTTTGAAAGCTAGTTGGCTGGTGCCAACTTAATGATTCTTCGATATTTCAGTCAATTTGAAAATCTTCATTGACTTGAAGAAGACCAGGTGTTTGGGTTGTTGTTGGAGCCGGTATGACGCCTACCGAATCCCATTCTTCAGGTGAGACCAGGTCTACCGTCGCAAGTGATGATGGACGTCTATTTTTGCTTCTTCTCTGTTGACGACCATCTCGATTTTGTCGATAACTTCGATCCGCCGTTTTGTTGTGTTAGTTCTTGTGTATATAAATGAAAGAATTAGAAAATAAGAGAATAAAAAATATTATCTTAGTCGGGTATTTCAATTAAGTCGATGCTGGAATTTCTGCATTAATTGTTGAAACCAACTGTTTTGCAGAATCAAATGGAATCTGTTGACGAAGGCCTGAAAACTGTTTTTTCCGTTTCTTGATGCAATGTATTCTACAACCAGTGTAGAGAAGAACAATCAGTAGTAGTTCAGTACCGATCCCCAGTTACTACCCAGACGTTTCAAAACTATTCAGAACATTTCAATTTTTAGAATAAATTTAGAATAATAATTTTGAAAGTAAAAATGAGATTACAGAAATCCATATTGGCAAATTTAACAAATAAAAACAATGAGTAAATCCAGATAAAATTTTCAATGATTGCTCTTGAATGCTTACATTTGAATTAGTCGTTTGAATGTATAAATCATTGGGTATTTCTTTTGTTATAAAATTGATTATAACAAATTTCAATTGATAATTTATTCAGATGAACTTTCTCTATTCTTATTTCAATAAGACTGATATAATCTGCAATAAGGCTTGTTATTTAATTGTTATAAAAACATTATATTATGAATTTGATAATTAATTTAATAAATTAAATGAACTTATTTCTAGTTGTCATTGAAATTATTTTATTGATTGAGAAATAGCCAATTAAAGTTGAGTGCCTTGTTTTTGGAGTATTTTCAAGAAAAGCCTACAATCATCTTAATAGTAAAACAAAATTTAAGTTTATAATTGTAGTTAAATAATAATGAATTAATATTTACCTTATCTTCAAACAAAAAAATCATTAAAACACAAACGTGTAAACGATTTAGATTATATATATTAAGATAATTATATTTTTACAAAACTTTTGACAGATACACATTCTGTGGGAATATTGTATCCGTCAATAGTTTGTAGAATAAATAGCATTTGAAAAATCTGGATATTAAGCAATTAGTTTATGATTTATGTTGGATAAAGGAATGGCACAAAAAGAAAGTCAAGTACTTGCTTATTGGGTTATTGTGCACTTTTAAACAAAACTTCCGTAAAATGAATTATAACATAAATCTTATTTTTTTGTTTATTTTCAGACTTAGTTTTGAAAAGTTATAAACTATTCGAGTAAAGTTAACTGTCGACTCATTTTTTACGAATGCTCTGATTAAACGGATGGTGAAAATTAATTTTTGGAGCTCATAACTAAGGTTCGAGGGTTTTGGGAAGATTGGAAACTTTCCAAATATTTTCAGGAAGGGAATTCCCATTTTTCCGTAAAAAATAAATTGAGGGAGCAGGAATCATCGAACCTTACAGTTTCACTAGTAGTGCCTGAGCCTTTATATTTTATTGTAATTAAAACAAATACCAATAAAAAACATTTGTTTTCATATTTTTATTGTAAATTATAAATGATAAACCATTTTAATTGACTTTAAAATCCTTACAAAGTCAATTAGTTTGAAAGTTTTAATGAATGTCGTTGACTTATGACGTCATCATAAATTCCCTTGATTGCTCCCATTTTTGGAATTTATGGAACTTTCCGGAAAGTTTCGGAAAATAAATTGAGGGAGCAGGAATCATCGAACCTTAGTCTCAATTACAGAAAACCCTTATGGCTTTAAAATTATAAAAATCATCGCTTGAACTGATAAGGTATACAATAAGCATAAATATGGATATATTCGGCGATTATTTCATTGTTTATATTATTTTGTTAATCACAACAATAATATGCTTCAGAATCGGAGCATATCTTCTGAAATCTGATTTTGTTTTAGAAGTCATTTATTTGTTAATTATTTTGATTTTTACAATAAAATTGAAAGCATTTTGTGTTATAGGATATGACAAAATCAAATTGGAAGAAGTCTTGTACCGGATCTGTTGTATGACCAAGGTGATGTAATTCCAGAAAATCTGACTGGATGGTTCCCTCTTTGTCTGTCAAAAGAATTAGGATTGAACCAGGTTAAAAGCTTTCACGTTTTAGGCAATAACCTGGTGACTTTCAGATCATCGTTAGATAAGGTTCATGTCTTGGACGCCTACTGTCCACATATGGGGGCATACCTTCCGGTGGGCGGTTCTGTTGTTAATGGAGACAACATCCGGTGCCCTTTTCATGGCTGGACTTTAAATGGAAACGGTGAATGCGTTGAAGTTCCTGGACTCGAATGTAAATATAATATTTATCCAGGGGTAGCCATAGGGGGTATATTATATATACCCCACAGAGGTCGAGAATTTACCAAAATACACCCCTCCCTGAGGTTTGAGAAAATGTTTAAGTGAAAAAAGCAGTGAAAGGACCTATCTCCAAAATTGCCGCTTCCGGCCGGACTTCCAGCGGCCACCTTGGAACAAAAAACCCACCACTTATACCCCCAATGTTTTGAGAAAAAAATCCGCCATCTTATCCTCCCCTGAGGTCACGTACCTTGGCTACCTCTGATCTTATCATAATGGTTTTCCCATTTAATTTTTGATTGTTTAGGTACAAATTTGCCCAAAGCTAAGATAAGAACTTGGAGCTGCTTTGAAGCCAATGATATGGTTTATGTCTGGTATAATTTAAACGGCGAAGCTCCTGGATGATTTCCCACTCAAGTCAAAGATTTCAGTCTATTAATATGCTGGCTCATTAAAAATGATAATACCAGGGCATTTTTTGGTAAACAGCTATTCTTTAAAAATTTAATTTAATCATTAAAAAGGTTATTATTATTAATATTTTGATAAATAGGATGTGCTGTTCAATGGGACTGATTATAGTCACTTCGAATTCATTCACAGCGGACCACCTTTTTTGAGTTTAACTTCACTTTTTCAACAAGATTTCTGGTTTATGATGGGCTCAAAAATTATAACAATTAAACTTCGACCAGGGAAAATGATCCGACTGCCTGAAAGACACCGTTTACAACTAAACATGCACATTGCTATCTATCTGTTCGATCGTCCCGTTTCTGAAGAAATACCTTATATATTGACTATTGATGGTCCTTTTACGTACACCACAGCAATAGGCGGTATTAAAGGATTCAATATTTTAATCAATGGAAATGTGATTCCACTTCCGAACAGAAAATTAAATTTGTTCCTTCATCTCTACTCTGCGCCGGCTATTTTGGCCAGGATAATCTCATTGCTGTCCATTAGTCTTATGATGGATCAGGTAAATTATATTCTATATAATTTGTGAACCTTATCGAATTGGTAAATTAGCGAATTGTATGCCCCCATATGTTGATAAAATGCCCAAGGGATGTTTGGAAAAATAGTGATCATGGGGATTGAATAAAATGGTAATAGATAATTAATTGTCAATGTTTTTCTAGGTTTCCAGGGACGGTATTATCTTATGTAATAAATAGATGCTGAAAAATAAGCTCTTCGTAAAAACCGATAACGATCTTGTTGAACTAAACAGATGGCTCCAGCAATTTGAGCCTGATTATAAGGAACAAGGATGATTTTCCTGAACTTTCAAATAAATTGTATAAATTGTAATCAAAATAAAAAAAAGAATTTGTGTAAAGAATGCCATTTTGTTACAAAACTGTGCAGGGTCAACTTTTCAATTATAGATATTTATTCTGCTTTTATAAACTTAAGGTTTTATAAATGACCAAAACAAACAGAGTAGAGGTCAACTTATTGTGTCTTCCCCTAAATGAAAATTTTTTAGATTTAGCCCCAATTGCCGAAAGTTTATTTGGCCCAATAATGTGGCCCAGAGTCTTCCAACTTGCAAACCCTGATTACTTTATGAACTAAGGGTAAAGATATGTCGTTGTCATTGGTGAAAGAACGAAACTTCCTCTCAGAAGAAGTTCGTGGGCATAAAAATTAGTCTTCCGGAAAATCTGAATGGAATCAGTCTTCTGGCACTTAAGCCGTGTTCACGACATCAGAATTGGCATTGAATTGGAAAATTAGGATCGAAAGGTTATCCCATTTAGGATTCGACACCTAGATCAAACATAAGGATTGGATTAAATATTTTTTGTTTTGTAAAAATGTCCTCTCTTGCTTCAGCCCTGAATCCTGTTCGGCACATTATTTTTATTTAGATTAGATTGAAAAAGATTGCCTCAAACCTAATCCACACTACATTTACACCTTTGTATATCTTGCTAAATCCCAAAAAATTTTATTCAAAGAATTATAACTTTTAAATTTAACTTAAAAATAACTGAAATAAACGGTTTTTATATTAAATTAGATTTGAACAAGGTATGATAATAATATATTCCCGACTAAAGTACTAATGATGACAGAAGTCTGGTCCGTGATGTGTGGCAAATGTGCGGTCCGATAGGTCTCCGATAATTACTAGATGCGTTACACAAATAACAAAACAGGCGAACATAATGGACAGGGCGGACAGTTTTTGGACAATTCTGCCGCACATATAATCAATATCTTCATCGTAGGTGTCGACGTCATCCAGGTCGGCACAGGCACACATCATCGCCGATATTCTGAGCCGACTGTCAAGACTGGAGTCAATTGAGTTATGGTTATCTTCGCCGCGAATTCGTGATTATATAGAAACCAAAATCAGAGAAAAGTGCAGAAAAATAAAAAAATTATTTGTTATTAAAACTGTATCTGAAGACAGCGTTTTACTAATATTTCATTTCATTTGTTTAAAAATATTCTGTAACCAAAATCAAAGCAATTATAATAATAATCATAGACTACCAAGATTTCTAAAAATCCGGCAAAGTCCCAGAAGGCTGTCTTCGTGTCGCCATTTAAACTGGTGTTTGAATTATCGGAAAATACAAATCAAATGCAAAAACTGGAAAGTCTTCTGAAAAGGTTTTCAAATGTAAAACAAATCAGATTTTTGAGAAAATCAGTTAATTATGAGAGAAGTGATGCAAACGAAGCCTTAGAACTGGTTATCAAATACTCCCATAATTTGACTCATTTTCAGTGTGATATCGGTTTTGCCTCAGAAGACATTTGGAGAAAATTCGTTGAAAAGTTTGGCTCACAATTAGTTTCATTCAACTCGGGATCCCTTCCCACAGCTGTCCGGTTAAGTGATGCGCCAAATCTGGAATCACTGAACACTTCAGTCAATTACATTTCTGTTGATCGCATGACTGTGAATGTGACCAAGTTTAACTGTTTGAGAAAACTAGAACTGGATGATTTTGCTCCAGTGTGGCTCAATTGGTTGAAGGACTTCTTTGGCAAAGATATCACTCGATTTATAATTAGAGTAAACCATAGTTTTAACGAAAATCAGCAGAACTTTTGTTATTTGTTTGAATTAATATCGAAATTAGAAAATTTGGTTCATTTGGAAACCGATTATTATTTCCATTTGTCAGTGATTTAACCAGATTATTTACCTAAACCATAGACGCGCAAACGGTGCCTAAAGGGTGTCTTTTTGCAGTGCAAAAGACTTAATGCACTAAATATTCACACATTTCTTATCAAAAGACATTTTGCATGGTTCAAAAATCATTTATTCAAGAAAACTAACCAGTGTGCAATAGCTTTGTTGGCATAGTTTTGGTTTAAAACTTAACTCAAAACTTAGCAAAGAACAATAAATTAGTCAAGGTGTTTTGAATCCTAATCGAAAACTTGCTAATGTATGGCCTAAACCATAATTAAAACGTTAATGAATACATTTTTTAAAAATTAACAAAAGGAATAAATGTCCAAGTAATGATTTTCAATATGCGTACGCATCTAAACAACGACCACAATATAGTTTGTGATAGTTTAGTGAAAAATTATGCAATAATTATGATTAGATTTATTATTAAAAACTGGATATTTTAATTACATACTGTCTAAACATTTTCAAAATGAACAAATTAATAATTAATTGAATAATATATTCAAGAAATTTTTTTATTAAATCAGTAAATTTAAAATATTTTTGTTAATTAACTTAGAAGCTTAACCATAACCATAATAATAGATAGAAAATCAATTATATGCAAAAATATATAAGAATAAGGTTCAAATAAATTAGGTAATTCAAATTATCATTGTTCGATTTACTAACCAGCTAAACCATTGTAATTATTTATTAAATTGAATTCAAATAAAGTATTTTCTCTTTAAAAGAATCAGTTATTCATAAATTAAAAGATAGTTTTTACAATAGAAATACAAATTATTAGTTAATCCCTTCTAAGTTACATCAATTCATTTTTAATTATGTGTGAAATATTTAAAGCATAAACTTTCAAAAATGTCATGAATAATAAGAAACTTGGTAATATATTGTAATGTTACGGCATTATCTCCTGATTCTTATTGGTTCTCTTATCAAGCACCTCCTCTTAAACTTGCCTATAAAACCTTATGTTCGGGTGCTCAGAGAGAGTTGGATTTTGGAGAGGAGAATAGTTGTTTCTTATCTAATGTTTAGAGAAGTTCTGAGCTAAGAGCATAAAAGACTTACCAAAACTCAGACTTATTCTAAGTCTGAGCCGTCTGTCCACAGTTTTTCTCTAATACTTTACTTAATGTAATTCAAACAGTTCTCTAAATAAAGTTTCTTTTCCTTTCTTAAAATTGTGTTTATAATTATTTAATAACTACTATCGTCTGAACAACGCCCCAGTCATCAGACGGTCCCACTTTGGTGGTAGTCGACCGCTATTCAGCCCATGGGTCTTTGGTAGGACACCCATAGGGTAAGTATAACCAGTTATTAAAGAATAATTTAATTAGAATTCTGTATTGAATTCTGTTGTGCTTTGGGCAAACCTACCAACCCATTGCATATGGTGGAGGCCCCGCGGGTATAACTCACTTGCAGTTTTAAGAACCCGTTATCTAATCGCATTGCTTTGCGTCGCAAAACCCAAAATTGTTAATTTAAATACTGATAAAGATAAAACCTCAAATGTGCTTGTGTTTTTTTATTCCTAACATTAATCGTTGCACTTATGCTAATTAAATGTATTTTTGAGGCCGCTGTGTCAACGCCGTCATATTTTTAGATTAAAATGGATAGAGGAAAAGGAATAGAAAAACTAATCAGTATTTCGATAGAAAACTTTGAGTATTTTTATTTCGAAGACAAAGTTCTGGGTCTTTGCATAAGCATAAGTTGTTTAGTTGTTTGCGAATATTTTATTATGCAATACATTTTTATTTAAGAAATTTTTTCTCAGGAAAAACTGTCTAAAGAGACTAATCTCTATTGATTTAAAGTTAACAGTCTGTCAAAAAGGACATTAAAAAAGTTGTTATAGCCATTCAATTTATTGCTTTATTGCTTTATGGGTACTTACTTCTCACATCTGGCACGACCATTAAGTAATTTTACAGATGTTTTTGGTTTGTTAAAGTCCAGATTCCTTTTTAGAAAGCAATTAAACTGTCAAAAGTTAAGAATAAATCCAGATTTTGGACAGTTTTATTTGCATGTGAAAAAGGCTAACACAAACCATATGTCCGAAATTCTAGTAGAAATCAATTAAAAAAGCAATAAATGTTATCAGTAAACATTTAAAACGCTTGACAGTACTTTAAACAATCCATAAATTTAAGCAATAAAAGAGATTAGTTAACTTAAATTACTAAACATGCCGAGAAGAAAATCGAGACGTGTGAGACACGACTCTGAAAACGATGCCGATAATGAGTCTGAAATATTTGCTGAAACTGTAGATGAAGTAGTAAATAATTTAGTGGTTGAAACGGACCACACAGTATCTGCAGCTGCTGAGCTGAATCTGCCACTGCGAATACCCATGGGTGAACCAATGGTAGGACCCATGGGAAATAACAGTGGATTAAGCCAAACAAAAGAAATCAGTAAAGTTATGGAACCAATTCTCAAACAATCAGATTTAGGTGATAAACCCATCGACTTAAGTGTGAAAAGAGATCAAAGCCCTGTCTGTCGCTCAATGATCACAGTGGGATCAGTCACTCCACGTAACTTCGACGCTAAAGAAGACGTGGATGATTGGATTGACCACTTCGTTTACATATCCAAATGCAATAATTGGAATGAAACAATGCAGAAGCGTAGACTTCCTATCTATTTGAAAGAGACAGCTGAGCTATGGTACAGAGACTTCACCAGAATGAGTGAGGATCCAAACGAGTCGGATAGTAGGTTATCACTAAAAGAGATATTTGAGGGTTTGAGGTTAGCTTTTAGACCTAAGAATTATCGCTCCATAAACCAGACTGCATTGATCTGTAGACTACAAGGCTTGAACGAGTCTGTCTCTACTTATCAATACGATGTTCTCCGTCTCTGTCATAAAATGAATCCTAAAATGTCTGAAGAAGACAAGTTGACTCATGTCATGAGAGGCCTTAAGTCGGGCATGTTGGAAAAGGTTTTGGTCTTAGAACCTAAAGATTGTAGTGATTTGTTGAGTAAACTTAGAAGTATTGAAGAGGCAAAGTATCTCTCGAGTCAGCGTCCGGATTATAACCTACTTCTGGTCCAAGAGAATAAAGAAGGAAAGAATAAATCTGCAGTTGAGGCAAAATCAAATGTTGAGGATTTTACTCAGACTAAAACCACAGATGTTGAGAAGTTATGCCAACTTTTGATTCAAGCTATCAACAATAATAATTCATTCAGACCCCGCTCTTGGGACCAATCGTACCATAGAGGAAGAGGATACAGACCTAATCGTCTGACTAGAACTGTTGACGGGAGACCAATTTGCCTTAATTGCAATACTCCAGGGCACGTATATAAATCTTGCCCTCATAGTCTCCGTAGGGAGCCCGTTGTGTCCGAAAATCAAAAAGATAAGAAAGACTATGGTATTCCAAAGCCGGGAAACCCATAGTGGCGGTGGTTCAACAAGAAACTACCGCCGAAATCCAGTGTTGTTTCTTAAATCTAAATTCAAAAATGTTATTTATAGATGGCTTTGTAAATAATTATCCTTTTAAAATGTGCTTAGACACTGGATCTTCACTTTCATTAATGAATTCAAATATTTGTAAAAATTTAAATAATCTTAAAATAGAACATATAAATACACCTATTTTAAAGTTAGCCAATGGTTCGGCTATGTGTCCAATTGGTAAAACCTTTGTAAAATTAAATTATGAAAATATAGACATTAACCTATACTTGTACATATATGAATCATTACCATTTGACATACTCTTAGGATTAGACTTTTGTAAGTTATCAAAGATTGACATAGACTTTTCAAAACTTACAGATAAAAGTGTAAATGTGATTGAAGATTTCCCATTCTATGCACATGATTTTGAAAATAATCAAACAGAGCATCAGTTAAGAATAAGGAATGATACAGTAATTAACAGAAATTCAGGGAAATTTGTTAGTTCGTTTGCATTTCCAAACTCTGTGCCAGCAGATGAGGTAATCTTCTTTGTAAATACTAAATTTGACATCAAATCACAACTTCTTATTAATTCTTCAGTTCTCACAAACATTTCTGATTTAAAAATATTTGTAATTAACCCGACTAATTCTGACATTCTTTTGCGAAAACTTTGTAATGTGGGAAATCTTTACCCATATTCAAGTGGAATGTATTTGATAATGGAAGCATCTGATAGTGACGTTAAGGAAAAAGGGAGGAGTATAATGCCCATGGTAGAGACCATGGAGGATAAGATGGCAAGTGCCATAAATGTTACAGTGGAAGGAACCACTGGAGAAGAAGCAGCGGTAGCAGCTGCACATTATAAGGGTGAAACCATGGGTAAAACCATGGTAGACAGGGAACCCATTGTTGGGGAAAATAAGGAACTTAGGTTCAATATTGGAAAAGATTTGCCACAAAAACATTATAATGATTTGCATTCATTTTTGATTAAAAACAGAAAATTGTTTGCTTTTAATTTAAACGAACTTACAAAAACAAACCTCACAAAACATAAGATTGTTCTTGAAAACGATATTCCAGTCTCCAGAGGCCCATATAGAGCCTCACCCATGGAGAGAAAAGCCATGGAGAAACAAGTTGATGAAATGCTGGCAAACGGTATAATTCGAGATTCTAAGAGTCCATACTCGGCTCCAGTGGTAATGGTTAAAAAACCAAATGGAAAACTACGATTTTGTTGTGATTTTCGGAATCTTAATGCTATAACGAGGAAGGATTCCTACCCGTTACCATTAACTGATGACTTATTGACACTTTTCAATGGGTCTAAGCTGTTCAGTACGCTTGATATGGCTTCCGGTTATTGGCAAATAGAACTCGAAGAAGAAGACAAACCCAAAACAGCTTTTATAACTCCATTTGGCTTATATGAATGGAATGTCTTACCCTTTGGACTGAGTACAGCACCCGAAACCTATCAAAGAATGGTGGACAAACTTATTGGTGGTTTGAAATACAACGTATGCGTCTCCTATCTAGACGATTTGATCATCTGGAGTGAAAAGTTTGAAGATCATCTTGATAGATTAAAAGTACTGTTCCTAGCGATTGAAAAAGCAAACTTAAGACTTCAACCAGAAAAATGCTTTTTCGGACAAAAGCAAATCAAGTATTTGGGATGGATCGTCAGTGCAGATGGTATATTTCCTGATCCTGATAAAGTTAAAGCGATTTATGGATTCAAAAGACCAAAAAATACAAAGGAAATCAAACGACTTCTGGGAATGTGCGGATATTATAGGAATTCGATAAGTGATTTCGCAATGATATCAGAACCATTACACAGATTACTTCGAAAGAATGTGGTGTATGAGTGGACTGAAAGAGAAGAAGCGGCTTTTATTGAATTAAAAGACCGACTCTGTCAAGCTCCAGTGTTGATGCACTTTGACTCGGCCAAGTCAGTGAAACTTCACACCGATGCGAGCTATGATGGTATCGGATATGTTCTTTGCCACGTGATCAATGGTGAAGAGCATCCTTTTCGATATGGAAGCCGTTCACTCAATCATAGTGAAATTAATTATGGGGTAACTCAACTCGAATGCCTTGCCATAGTTTGGAGTGTTACTAAAAACCGCCATTTCTTATTGGGAAAACCGTTTGAGATCGTAACAGATCATTGTAGCCTTTGTTGGCTTCTGAAAGCTAAAGACCCAAATTCACGAATGTGCCGATGGGCATTAAGGCTATCAGAATATGAATTCAAAATCGTTTACCGTAAAGGGCAAATACACCAGAATGCCGACGCATTAAGCAGATCTCCCTTGCCTTCAAATGAAATTGGTGAAGAAGATCAGTTTCCAGTGTTGCAGACAGAAACAATAGATTTAATCGATATGCAATCAAAAGATGACTGGTGCAAAAATCTAATTGAAAAAATGACCAGTTGTTCAAAAACGCTTACAAAGGTTGGAGGAAAAGAATACGAGTTTTTCGAAGGTGTTGCATATCGAAAAGTTGACGATGGAAATGGAAAGATCTATCAACTATTGGTTCCAAAGCAACTCCGAAAAGACGTTTTATTCAGTCTCCATGACGACAGAACAGCAGGACATCTTGGGATAGTCAAGACGTACGATAAAGTTCGCAGACGGTTTTACTGGCCCAAAATGTTCCGATCTGTTCAACGTTACATCAATCGTTGTCTCGATTGCCAGACCAAGAAGGCACCTGTTGGCAAACCTGTCGGTCTAGGACAAATGATGGAGACACCACTCATCCCGTTTCATACGGTTGGCATAGATCTGCTGGGCAAGTTTCCAAAAAGCAATGATAATAAATTATATGTGGTTGTTGCGACTGACCATTGCACACGATTCGTGATAACTGGCGCACTTGAAGATATTAAAGCAGAAACAGTAGCTAGGTTTCTCATTGAAAAAGTTGTGCTCGTGTTTGGAGCAATCGGACAGTTATTAAGTGATCAAGGCGTTCAATTTTTATCAGGTTTAATGCAATCATTGCTCAACGTAATGGGAACCAAGCACATCAAAACCAGTGCTTATCATGCTCAGACCAATGCAATTGTAGAACGATTCAACAAGAGTTTAGCAACAATGTTATCAATGTATTGTGATGCAGATCAGAAGAATTGGAGCGATGCGTTACCCTTTGTAACGTTTGCTTATAATTCATCAAAGAATGAATCTACGGGATTCAGTCCCCATTTTCTGTTATTTGGAAGAGAGGCTCAGCAACCGATTGATTCAGTTCTGAACGCTCCTTTAGTGCATCAGCTCCCTGAAGAGTTCAGGTCGAGGCTAGAGGATGCCAGATATTTAGCGAAAGAGTTTGTAGCGGAAACTCAAAGAAAGAATAAAGTATTTTATGATAAGAAGAGATCAGATGCAGATTTTAAAATCGGAGATAAAGTTTTGGTTTATACTCCGATTCGTAAAGTGGGCCGAAGCGAGAAACTCCTCCATCGTTGGTTCGGCATATTTATAGTAAAAGCGATTAAGTCGCCAGTTAATGTTCAAGTAGAGAATCTTGAAACAAATCGAAAAGAAATAGTTCATGTTAGTCGGCTTAAACACTACAAAGATCAATATGACGAGAACATAGATATTAGTGAGAATTGTGACTTTGAAAAAGATAAATATAAAACAATTGATGGATCAAGTCAAGGAAATAAAGTGCAAAAAGTTTCCGAGGAAACCGTGGTGAAACCCATGGTTAATGTAAAAAGACAAAAGAAGAAAAAGAAAGTAACGTTTGCAAAAAGTGTATATAATATTGATTCATCAATGAAAAGTAATTTAAATTCTAACGATAATTGTCTAGAAAAAGTCAAAATTAGACGTTCAAATCGGATTAGAAAAAGTCCGGATAAACTAAGTTATAATTGAATTTACTTGTAAAAAGTGTAAATAAATAAAATATAAAATTACAAAAAAAACCTATAAAATGTGAAAAACCAAAAATAACTATCTATTATTATATTTTATATTGAATTATAAATAATTTTTTTTGAATTATGAAATCAAAAATGTTGACCATGGTTTTTACCATGGTAAATTAATGGATTTTGAACAATTGTAAATTGACAATTGAGCTAACCCAA
>JAQIWP010001232.1:0-16448 GCA_034695525.1 Euzetes globulus
GCTCAACTTTTAGCCTAAATTTAGCCTAAATTTAACCTTAAATCTTGTGAAATCTTGAACGCTTGCAACCCTACTAGATAATTATCGTGGCGAGATTATAAGAAAGGACGAGCTTAGAATACAATCCCCTTATGAAGCCATGTGCTCTTTAATCAGTGGTATCAACAGAAATATAAAATGTTTAATCAATACAAATACGGTACAAATATTGTTAGTTTTAAAGTTAAAGTTTTAATTGTTGTATGTAATGAATAATAACAAGTTTGGCAAAGATTTCTTTACTGTAAATATTCTTATTTTAATTAATTAAAATCTGTTTTTTTTGTCACTTTTACTGAAATAAACTTTTATTATGTCGTCATCAGATCTTTTTGTCACGTGTTTGCCCTTTCTTATAATCTCGCAACAATAGTTTAAGAAAATATTTTTAAAAGCATGCAATTAATACGATAATGAAGACCATACTGTAAATGGAAGGTATGATGTGATGACATCTTCTGTTTAATTTGATGGCTGAGAAAAAGTGCAATTTTTGAATCTTGTAAACAAAAGTTGTCAAACAAATCAATTGTCAGTAAATTGGAAATTAAAGGACAGTTATGTTGGGCTCCAAAGAAAGCGACAAAAATAACTGTAAATTCAATGATTTATTTTGTGATCACTTTTGACAAATGATTTGAAATCAGATAAAATGGATGGACAGTCAAAATGGATTCAAACGGAAAGCAATGCTTTTGCCAAACACTCCATCAAAATGAAGACAATTCCCAAATTTTACGAAAAAGTTTATAAATAAATGAATCGCATTTCAAAGGTTTCATTGAATTCTTGGTTTTCAGATTCCAACGAATGAGGACTCATTGGCCGCTCGGGTCCGTGAAGAGGCTCGGTTTGTATCCCTTGACATCTTTGGTGGCATCACTTTATTTGTTCTCTCTTTTCAGAGCTATGTTTTTGCAGAATATGAGCAAAAATGGTATCGAAAACGAAGAATTGCAGGTTTGGAACAATTGATGTTTGGTTTGACTTAAGCCACTTAACAGTCGATTATTACATTGACAGCAATTGTGGGTCTTATTAGAGAAGTCCTGTTCACAAACGGCAGACAATTGTCAACAGAGAATAGATTACTTGGACTTCAAAAGGATTTGTGGATTACTTGAACCGCAATCGAAAGCAAAGTTGATTTTCATAACTTTCACTAATTTATGGAATAATTAATGTTTTCTTGAAATAGAGAGTACTTTACGGCCATTGTCTTCGCCAAACTTCAAGACAATGACCCGAACGGAAAGATTTCGATTTTAAACTTTTTTAATTATGTTATGAGAAAAATATGGTTAAGACAGACAAGAATTGCACTTTCTTTATATGACATCACTGGACAGGGCTTTCTTAAAGAATCGGTCAGTCCATGGATTCAATATTTATGACCGTCTAATGTTTGTCTTAGGATTTAGAAAACTATATCCAAGAATTGATTCCAACTCTAACTCAAGTAAATTGAAATGAAAACAAACAAATAACTCAATTAATCTTATGGTTTGATTCGAAGTTGGATTCGTTGGACAAAGCTTTTCATCCCTTTTACATTTGTATAGCCGTCCGGAAGTTCTTTTTCTTTTTAGATCCACACAAACACAACAGAATCAAAATCTTAGACATTTTGAGCTCTGGTTTTCTCGACGATTTGCTCGAAGTATTTATTACTAAATATGTTTAAGTTTTAATAATAATGTTTGAATAGCTTCGCGACGAAGATTTGAACAAAAGCCGAGAAGAGGCCAATTGGTTCTCTGCCACAAACACTTTACGTCTCTATAGTTCTTACTTAAAGTATTTAATATTTTCATCTTTTCAATCGATTAACTTATTGTCAACCATCAGATTGGATGAGGACCACAACGGAATGCTCTCCAAATCCGAACTAATGAAGTAAGTCTTTCCTCAATATTGGCACAAATCACTGATTGTCTGACAGATACGGAAATCTGACCAATACTTTCATCGAACGATTACTCGACGTTTGCATAACTTATGACAACGAAATTGTGAGTCAATCGATCCGTTTTATACTCAATTCATTCTTTCAATTAACTATTCTTTGGATTATAGGATTTTAAGACATATGTGGATATAGTGTTAGCGGTGGAGAACCGAAAGGATCCGCAGGCTATCTATTATCTGTTCTCAATTCTGGATATCAAACAACAGCAATACATCGACTGTTTTTGCATTAATTACTTTTTTAAGGTTTTGTTCTCGTTTTTTGACATTGTCTTTAACTTCAGTTTATTTTAGGCCATTCAGGAACATATGAAAGTTCAGGGTCAGGAACCGCTCAGTACTGATGACGTTTGTAATGAGATTTTTGATATGGTTCGGCCCCAAACACCCGGGAAAATTACTTTCGAAGATCTGATTGCTTGGTATTTAACAGTTTATTAAATTTAAGTAATATTGATTGGAATTGTCTGTAGCGGACAGGGAGACACAATCATTAATATACTCATCGATATAACTGGTTTCTGGGCCTATGAGAACCGGGAACTCCAACTCATAGACACACAGCCCGAAGAACCAGAACTTGAATTAAATTGAAATCAAATTTAATTAAAACAAAGCATTTTATACACATTTTATCACAATTCATATGGACTTAAATAATTGATTCATTATTTTTAAAATATTAACAATTCTTATAAAAAATATATATATTTTTAAATGAAAACATTCTAAAGGAGAGTAAGGCTTATATTTCGTGAACCTTTTTTAAGGCCGTTTTCCCAAACGACGACTGTGTTATCGGAATAGAGAACATACAAGAGTTGGTTGTCATTGGAATAACTCAAACTATAAAAAGACAAATCTATTAGTTTTTCACTAAATTACAAAAAAAGTCGAACCAATTAATGGGTAAATCGATATCAGCTTTGAATTGTCTGACGGGCGCCAAATCCCAACCACTCCATAATTTGATAGAGCCGTCTACAAAGGCGGTGGCGATCACATTGACTGAAAGGCCTTCCTGTGAAGTCGAATAGCAAACTGCAGTGATCTGAGAGTCTGTGACTACTTGTCCGATAAGATCGCCATTAATGGTCTGAACAAACAAAGAGGACTCCATTTTCGTATTTGAATGACTGACTGAAACTATGTCTCCCAACGTCTCGCTTATGGCCAGCATCTCAATGGGCAACTTGTGTTTGGAAAGGGTTCGAACGTAACAAAAACAATTTAAATCCCAGACAATACAAACGCCGTTCAGATCTCCGGTGACCGCAATTGTAAACGATTTACTCATTGCTATTGATTTGATTGAATTCGAGTGACCGTAAAAAGTGGTTTCCGGTCTTTTCAGTTGAATCTTCTGATTCGACTATAAATTCATTTCATATATAAATGGATGCTTTTTAAAAAAAGTTTGAGACTAACCTTTAAGGGCTGTGCGATCACATAAGCATTTATCGAACCCGAGGCGTAACCAACCAGTAAAACGTCATAATTGGCAACAGATTTGCAAATTGTTATCTAAATATATGTTTAGTTTAGAGGCAGAAATCAATGGATTGGGAACAGACCTCATCCAATAAGACGCTGCCATATGTAAAAGTCACTGTTGATTGGTCCAATTGAATTCTTATGGTAGAGTCCGGGTTTGACCATAAGAACAATGCAACAGAAGTTATATATGAAGTATTGACGAGTGCTCCGCCCTTTTGTCGGCTATATGTCAGGAATAGTGTTGATTTGGGAGGCATAGCAAAGACATCATTAGTGGTCAGTGCTATCAATTGACTGATTTTGACTGGATAACTTTTCTTCAACGAAACAATTGGATCCGATTCTGAAGGAGAGCCAACATAAGAGCCCCATTTAAGGCCAATTACTTCACCCATGACATGAGGAATGCCCTTTTCGTTGGGCAATTGAACGTCTTGTGATAATACTGGATGCGGAACAGCGAACAGCTGTCGCGGCATTTGGCCGAACGTCTTAATCATTGTTTGGATAGCCATTCGTTTGAGAGGATCTTCAATTTTGGACACATCTGTTCCATAGTATGTGGACGGATGGAAGACATTGATTGCTTCGACGGCCGCTTTGCCCGTCTGTTTGTAACCAAATACCAAATCAACCCATTTATGAAGATTTTGTGTCACTTGATTCGATTCAAGGGCCTGTCGGTTGATCAGAACAAAGAGTCGGGCGTTATTGCGACACCAGGCGGGAAGTTGGACGTCATTGACCCTTTCCCCGTTTTGCCGGACACCGAAATTAAAGTTTTCATTATTCATAAGGAATTCCGGCAAAAAGAAAAACTCGGGAATGAATTCTTTGAAATCAGTGGTCGACTCACTGGTCGCCAATTTCCAAGAAGTGGCCATTGAGTGGAAGGTTCGGTCAGGAATATCAAAGTTATTGTCTTGGTAGTTCAAGAACATTTGTGTGAATGGTGGCAAACGTACTAAGAAGTGTAGAACAGTTCCACTGTTGCTATAATGAGCGCCATAATGGAAGGGTGCAGTGGTCGCCGCCATCATATACTCACCGTTTTGAGAGTTCCTTTCGTATTCATTCTTCAGGTAATTGTATTGTTCGATATAATACTTTTCGCGGCCTTTCCTTTGAATTGCCATCGGTTTGGAGAGGTTTCGGAAAGAGTCGGAGTCCGTCAGGTCCAGCACTTGGTTTTGATAATCAGATAGAATGACCGGAAATATCGGGTATTGCATCAAATCGTTGAAAGTTCTTCCACTGATTTTATTCAAATGAGTCAAATACTCAAAGTTAGTCAATTGTCTCTCTCTCCACATTTGGGTCAACGCCACTAAACTGTTGCCCTCCGATAGATTCGGAAGACTTTTGGTCACCATTTGATTGTAAAACTCTTCGCGAACTGTGTTCGACTCGAATGCTATCAAATATGTTAAGCCATTTGTCAAAAATATTTCTAAAGCGTTGTTTTGCAACTGATATCTTCTTTTGAGTATTTCTTGTATTTCATCGAATGGCAAGACTTTGGTGAGAATATGATCGGCAAACAAATCGTTTGTTTGTTTGACTCCACTAATGAAATGAATACTTGAATTGCTTATAAGCATTTCTCCGGGAAATTCTTCGTCCGGCGTTATGACCGATGCGTTCGTTGTATAAGTAATGCGTTCGTTGGCGTGAAGTCTGTCGATGACGGCTGAAGAGTCAGTCAAATCGGAGTTTAAAATGTATGAAAGCAATTGCTTTTTGTTTTCGTGCTTTTTTGGTTCAACGAAGAATCGGTCTTCGATTTTGAGAAAACATCTCTTCATTTTTCGACGAATACGGTTCGGGGCTTCAATCGGGTCGAGTGACCAGGAATCGGGGCAAGAGTCGGCAAAGTGCCAAACGGCCATTTCATGAGTAAACTGATTGACAATTAATTTCCACATATTCTTGTGGATAAAATTGTTAGTTGTATCGTTTTTAAGCAAATAAATGTATTGTTTGCGCTCTTTATTCTGAGCCTCCACTACAGATCTGGTGACAGACATCGCCATTTCGATAACTTTTCTGCTCAATGGCTTCATTTTATCCAATGTCCTGTCTTTGGCCGATTCCATTGATTCCTTATAATTGAACTGAACTTCAGAAAGAGTTGCGAACCAATTACTTATAGACTCCTTGTAATGTTTATCAGAACCAGTGGATGAATGGCTGTCAATCACTTTAATCAATGAAAGCAAGTCTTTAGTTTCACTGCTGTCGACAATCGTGTCGATCAAATCGAGTAGAAATGCTTTGAAATTATGTCCGAAGTCTTCATTTGATTTGACTAAAGACGTAAAACAATTGAATTGAGTAATAAGAGTGATGCAGAAGTGCCTGTCCTCTATCGACTGAAGAGGAGATATTAGATATAGGACAAGTCTCGATATTTGAGCTTGAATAGTTTGCCGACAGTGCCATAAAATATTGATCCAAAGATTCTTTTTTTTGTTTCGCAAACCCTCGTTATGAAGGCTTTCCATGATTTGTGACATTATATGCAAAATACTTCGTGAAAAATATTTTTCCTTTTCTGTGAGAAAAGAGTCTTCCCCTAAACAAACGATTAACTTGTTAATACATTGTGATTAAATGAGTCCAGCTCAGAAACTATCAAAGCATTAAAGCTATGAAATGGTTAAGGAGTGGTATTTACAGAAAGTGTCCACTAAGAAGCCAAATGACATTTTGTTGTTTATTACAATGGATTTTAGTTTAAAACTTAATTAAACGCCTAAATAGAGCTCAAACTAATTTGAACTTAGAAAACAAAGTTTCTGCCAGTCATTTGAACATACACTAGATTTTGAGCAAAATGTCCCGAGTTGTTTCTGATAAGTTTAGTTGAGGGGTGACTAATGATAAAAATAGGATTACCTCTGAATAAAATAAAATCGATTGATTTGACGATTAAATCTTTGAAGCGATCCATTATTTCTTTGCTGTGGAGCTGTATTTTAGTGGAATTGGTTCGAAGTCTTTCGGAATTATCGAAACTGGTGAAGGAAGAGGAGTCAAAGTTATCGTTATTGGCTCCGATCGATCCGCTGTCATAGTTTTCGTCGGGCAGAGCGAACATATTGAAGAATAGCTCCGCTGTGTTGACACCTAATCCTTAGATTAATCCTTTAGTAAAATAAGGTACAAATGATAAATAAAGACAAACCAATGGCTAGTTTTGCATTTTTGTGGCCAACATTTTTAGTTTCATCAGCAATGAATTGAATACAATCAAAGGCGGATTCAAGTAAAGCGATTTGACACTCTCTGAATGTCTGTTTGCTGGAAGACATTGCTTTGTGTTCAAGTACAGCGAAGAATTGTAGGGCTGTGCAAAATATTTGATGATTATTGGCTCCGGAGGTGAAGAAAAAAAGGGATGAAAACTCTTTTAAAATATAGTTTACGTCATCATTTATCAAATCTTCTTCGTATCCATCGATTGTGTCGATTGAATGGCTTTGAGTTTTATGTTTATAAATGTTATGATTTATTAAAACTTTAGTTAAGCACTCGAGTAAACCGTTTTCGTATATTTCTCTGAGAAATGATGTGTTGAATGAAGCCATCATTCGGTAAAATGTTTGTAATGAGTTGTGAACCAAAGAGATGTCGTAAACTGTTTTGGGAAGCATTGCGAACAACGGCACAAACAGTTCTGCTTCGCAAGTATTGAAAGCTTTCTTCGTCTCGAAGTTATCTTCTAAAGTAAATTCTGACAAATCTTTCACTTCAAATATAAGACCAAAGGAAATGCTTATAAGTTTAGGTGAAGCCGGATATCTGTGTAACTGATTGGCCATTAGGTGAAAGCCCTTTGATTTGATGAATTGGTTGATAACGTCTAGTGATTTGCATCGTTTTACACAAACATAGAGAGCCGTCATCACAGACTCTCTCACTTTAAATGACTTATTATTTGCCAAAACAACAAGAAATTCCAACTTAATTATAGGTCCGACTATTTTGTCGAGCATATGGTTACTAACAGTTTCGATGGTCTGTGCGATCAAATTGATCAAACCAGCGATCATTTGGTCGGGACAGTCGTCAGCCAACTCTTCAGTTAAGGAGATTTCATCTTCGGATATGATTTCCCAGTCTTCGACGTCAAAGTTGTTCAAATTCAATGAACTGGTTCTTTGCGAATTCAACTCCATATCGATGTTCCAAATGGACGGAAATAAATAATAAAATGAATTTCTAGACTGACTAATGAAAGCCGACTCTGCCTTATGGAGGAGTAGAACGCAATCAAATATTTCACTCAACAGAGATATATCAGGAGGTGTTCCGATCAGAATCTTTATCACTTTCAACAACAATACTAAAGAGTCTTTTGTCAAATGAAGTTCTTTGCGATGATTTAATTGTATATACATTTCTTGAATCATAAAAATAATTGATTGCAAAGCATTCGCTTTTTTCATTTGAAATATATTAAAACTTTTACAGGGATTTGTCGATGAAATCAATGACACAATTGTCTGGTAAAAGGCTTTGATAGTATGTGGGCTTCGATGCCAGACTTTCCAGGAGCTGAGCACAGTTGCTATGCATCTGCTCGAAGTGATTATAGAACCCGATTCACAACTATTTATCGAGAATTGAACGAAACTTCGAAGCATAGCATTAGAGACCACAGCTTTCGGGGTTTCCAACAATTGACTTATCAGTGAGAGCCCATCGTATTGGTTGATGAACATATCTCTGTGCTGGACATGTGAATCAAATACTTTGAGCAGAATTTCCAGTGCTTTTGACTGCATTTTTTCATCACTTGTTGTTTCGATAATGTGTGCCAACAAAAACATAAATATTCCGATCCCTCCGGCGTCGAAAACTGCTTTGTGAACCCCGTAATAGAATTGTCTACTTATTTGACCAAATTCTATGACTTTATGCTCAGTTATATCAGAGTCGCCACCATTTTGATTCCAATTGTTCGACTTAAACTTCATTGTAGGAATTGGAAGCGACAACTTCGACAAATATGAATCTATTTGTTTGGAATATACCAAGAATTGATCGCTTTTTACCGGTTTATATATAATCATTATATCTTCCTCTAAGTTTAGGCTTTTATCAGATTTAGACAATTCGTAAAATGTGGTCATATTGCTGAAATCGGACAAACATCTGGGTAGAATTAATGGCGACTGTTGTTTGTCACTATCATTGTTGGACTTGAAGTCGACAAAATTGGAGAAATCAGATCCCAAACAAAATAAGTAGAGCGTTGACTCCAGAGATAATGGTTTCCTGAAGAGCATAAAGTTGCCGCACTGCCATCGAAAACGGCTGTTGTGGACGGTTCCTAACAAAACAGACACCGATTCCGGATGTTTTGCAATGACATTGGGAAAACCTAATTTAACAGTTTGTTCACTAATGCCATCAATACTGTGACAGATAGATACTGAAGAGGACGACCTTTTCAGGTATTCTTCTGTGAAATTGAATCTCAAGAGATGCCATTTACCTAAAAGATCGCCAATATTTGGTTGATTTTCCTCTGAGTAAACGATATGTTTGCCGCCAATAAGTCTACAAATCCTATATACAAATCGAGTCAAATGGAAGTCAAACCAGATTTCAACAGTCGTTGAGTCGAAAGCTATGGAAGTCAAGTGAACTTTTGAATCTTGATTTCGATTAATAGATCTATTGTTGGCCTTAGAACTGAAAGATAAGCACTTTTCAGTTGACATTTCATTCACTGATTTGGTCGAGAAGATTATGTTTTTGTCGAAATATACCCAAAAGACAACAGAAAAGGTTTTATTAGAAGTTTTGAAAATTGGGTCGACTTTAGGGAACGGCATCACCACTGCAGCCGAACTCCAGCACATATGGTTAGGCTGAGTGTTCGCATCGTAAATAATTGAGTGTCTAATTTGAGCCACACTTGAAGCCATGAGTGGATTGTTTTCATTTAGAGAAGAGACTAGAACTGGTTCTGCAGGAAATGACAAACAATAAAGTGGACGCAAATTGCATTTACTGCTCCGATTGGACAGAATTTGGTGCAAACCATTCAGACATAAGTCCAATTGAGAACTGTTGTCTTTGAATAACTGGAGGAATAATTTCAACTCAACGGCACTAATCTTGAAGTGAGAAATTTGGACAATTAGGTCGAGAATAGACGATTGGACAGCTCTGGACTCTTTGGATCCATTCTTCAGTATACAACTGAATCCATTGAGTAGTAATGAAATTAAGTCGATTTCATATAGAATTCGGAGATTTTCATTATTTTCTTTGCAATACTTAATTAGTTTTTGGATAATTTGTAACACATTCTGGAGATTAGTTCGCCCTTCGAATGAGTTTTTATGTGAACTTAGAAATTGAATGACAATTCGACACAACTGTGAATATTTGAAGCAAGGTAAGTCTTTGTCTGGTTTCATGCTATGCTTGGATCGACTCATCAAATCGACTAAACTGTTAGACGATTCCATACTCTCGATGTCTGCGTCATAACCACTATCACAACAGTTGTCTTCTTCTTCAGTCGAATCTTTTGAGAGATCAAACAATAATTGTTTTGAGAAGTATTTCATTTTATTTTTGCCGATTTGTGAGAATATATTGGATGAGACTTGAGATATGTTGAGGGAACAGTTGATTAGCATGTTCAAAGTTTGCATCAAAGGGTTCTTCTCTCCTCCACAGTTATAATCTTGGAGTTCATTGATGCGATGCTTTATTAGAGACATTAAATGATTGTTGTCGACCAGTATTTCGTTGGTGGACACTTGAAACGGACACAAATGAAGACACACCGGTAATAATAACTCAATTATATTAATTAATGTATTAATCCATTCAATAGAGTCTTGGTTATCAGAAAAATTTGCGATTTGTTTGACCAAAAGATCAAACGAAATGAGAAAAAAGTTGTAAATCGAGTCAATGAGACGAAGCGTTGGATTTGTTATCAATTGACAATATTTTGATGAAATACTGACTAATTCAAGATTTATAAACCATAAGTTGGAGACATATTGCAAGCATTCCATTAGTTTTAATGAACTAAATTCATAATCAAATGTCTGATTGATGTCCTCATTCACTAAATTAATTGATTCGAGACTAGAATCGAGACTATTAATAGTGTTGTCGACAAACAAACGCTTTATTAGGAAAATACATTTATCTGTGTCCTCACAAATAATATCCAGAAATGTTGATAAAGAGCTATAGTTCTCATCCAAACCAATATCGCTTTGATTGATATTTAAGTGATTTTCAATTTCATTGATAACAAGTACTTCAAGAACATTAATGGCGAGAAGACAGTACTCCCTGTTTCTCAACAATTGACTCAAAATAGAGAGACCGCCCGAACCGACCAACATTTGCACTATTTTAGAGTCGTTGGCAGAAGAGCTCATCAGTTGTAGTAGGAGTTGCATTACATCGGATGGAGTGTCTTTGGCGAAGAAAGAGGGCATTATTACTGACTGGAAGAGCATATATTTGGTGTTTTCGTTGCAATAACTAATCAAATTTAAGAGATGTTTGGATACCAACCGTCTGATTGAAACATCTTTGCTGTTGAGTAATATCTTGTATTGAGTAGAGAAGAGTTCTTGTGATTCGAGAGTTCTTTGATTAACACAATTTGCATTATCAGTGATATACCCCTCACTTATCGACGATTCTTTGAAACCATCAATTATTTGTGAATCTGTGAAACTATTTTGACAGAACTGACACTCAAGTTCTCCATTCTTTTGATTTCTTTGATTGTTTTCAATTATTTTAAAGATATCTTTCCTAATAAGCGGCGAACTTTTGATATATAATTTCAATAAACTGTTGGAAACATTACTGAAATCACAACAACAGGTAATAACCGAAGTAAGGGTTTGAATGACAAATACTTGAATTGATTCGCATTTTGTATTCAATGCGATCGAAAGCAATAAGTTATAGACTGAAGATATACAACAAAAGGGAAGTCTATTTGTGGTGTGCGATACCTGAGTGCCTAAAATGTTATTGTGATGACTGAGGATTGCACTTAAATCACATTTTGAATGTCGTTTTCGCGTACAGTTCGTTCGGTGAACGTATAGTAGTTTTGCTCTTTGGAGAGCTGTTATCAGTTGTTTGAGTGCACACACTATTGATTCCATATCAGACAATTGGTTGGCATTTGATGTAATAGATTCTAGTAATTTGATTGCGCCGTTACTCGTGTGTAATCTAATCATCTTTAAAACAATGGCATATTCTTTAGTGTAGTTCAGGTATTGACAAACACTTGTCATAAGCAATAAAATACCACTAAATATATGACTGATTTCATGATTGGCCTCAATATTACGTACTGTCGACAAATATTCCATTATTTCTATCACACGCTCAGACAATTTGATTGTGTCGAACAGTTTGACGCCAGAAGGGGTTCGACTTAATGTACAGCACGTGATAAACAACAGATTCTTCACTCCACTCATTACTGGACCCAATACATCACTATTTGTTTGATTAATCAATTTAAAGAAATAAACGATAGAAACACTTAACTCTTCTGTGATATAATAGGAAATGCGAGGAACTAAACCATAGAGTTCTGTGCCGTTATCTTCTTTGAGAAAAAGTTGTTCATAGATTGCATATTCAGTCAATATTTGGACGATCAGTGAAAATAATTCCATTGGATTCGGTTTCGACAATAGTTCTGATTCTTGTCTTTCAAAGTCTTCTTCAGAATCTTTGATGTCTTGCAACTCATCGTTTGAATCAAATGAAGAAATATTTTGATAATTGTTTAGATCTGAGACAGAAATCATTGGAGTCTTATTGGAGTGAATGTTATATAATTTAATTTCTGAGTCCTCGCTGTCTGAAATCTGATTGATAGCCGGTTGGAACCTATCCATAGACTTCTTAGTCTTAACCCATGACTTGACTTTTGCCGGTGAAAGGCATTCATTAAATTTAGGCTTCAATTGAATTGAAGTCAAAGTTAAAAAACAATCGTTAATTGAGCGGACAGTTTGGCACTGAATGGAAGTCTTTGTCCTCATATCAGATATGAAAGCATTGACTCGCTTTTCATTGACCAGAATTGGAAGCAAATGAACCAAAAGATAAGACAATTCGCAGTTATAGAGCAAAGACTGATTGGCGTTCAATGCGTGTATCACTTGAATCAGTTTACAGCCGATGTCTTCAGTCAAGTAACCGATTACAGCAATGGACGAATCGTCCGATTGTTTCAAATGAGAGCAAACGTTGTGGACATCAGACATGAATTTGTTGATCAAAATGTTTCCGATGCTTACGATTACAGACAATTGATTGGATTCACATTCAATTAAAGAATTGCTATTATTTTTGATAATACAATGATTCAAAAATTCATTCAATTGTCTCTCCTTTTCCTGATTTGTTTGGACAGAAATAAACCCAAAGTTTAACTAAAATGTTATTCAATTAATTGTATAATTAAGCGAAAATGACTTACATTTGGATCAATTGGAGAACTATTGATATATTTAACCCACAATTTCTTCATTCTCTTCATCTTTGTTGGACTCAAGTGTTGAGCCTCTCATTCAACGACTCATTAACCGATCGTTTATTAATTTTCGACTTAACGTCAAATCTATGATAAAAATAAAAGCAAAACAAATGTTTACATTGGATGTGATCGACACTAAAAATGCTTTGAATGCCTCCATAAGAGACGTTTCATTTATTTAAAGCCCTTTGCGATCACTGTTTGCTATTTAGTATTGAATAGAAACAACCCTTACTTTGAAGCGGGACTTAAGTAATGGCTCTATTCAAAGGTTAAACACTCGATCGCAAACATGTGATGCAATCGTCACACAGAATAACTTTTTTTGATAATTGAATGTTTGACTGTTAGCCGCTTTGATAAAGTCCTCCAATTATGTCAAATATATGTCACTTGTGTTGAGATTCAATTATTTGCACATATAATACCTCATAATAGCCCACTCTTACAATAATTGTCTAATCAAAATATCTAAGATATCTTTTTCGCTAATTAATAGATAGTATTGTGTTAAGGCTCGTCAACCTAATCAAGTGTTCAATTTAGAATTTTGATCTAGAACAGCTGATATTTTAGGATGTGTTGTATAGGTTAGTGCCTTACTTTCAAATAAGAGTCTTATTATAAGACTCAATAAAATTGTCAAGATTAAGATAATAAAAAATAAGTGATTTTGCAAACTGATCTAGATTGTATAGCTTAGCATTTCATAATACAATTTAGGATTATTCGCAACAATTTACAATTAAGTAAACAAAATAATAATTCATTCATATATCCTTTATCTAACCATTATGATCATGCCAATATTAATAGCATAGTAGGACTTAAAATTTCTTTCTGAGCTGGGAGATATAAGATAAGAAGCTATGGTTGTAATGATTAGTTCGGTCACTAGATTGTAGTGCGAGTCTTAAAGCAGTTTGGATTCGGCGATTGTGTGCGATGTCTGTGCGTTCAGACAGTTCTGTGTGGGAGTGCAGGTAAGCCAATGGGAGGTTCGGCTAACGCATACTTTTTACCTTTCGATGTACTATAGATCATATAGTGGTTAGTTTATGAGACTCACAACTATTAAGCGCTTCGAAAATTAAATTAAAAATAAATCTTATAATTAAAACATAAATCATTAAAGTATTGGAGGATATCTTTGGACACTTTGGTCGCAAATAAAAGGCAACATATCATTGATCACAACAAGTGAGTACATTTTTTCATCAAATAACTCAATTCATATTGACAAGACCATCGTAAGTCAGTAGCCAAGTAGCTTTTAACGCAACATTAACATCTTATTTGTTTCAAATTCATCCCTTTCCCAACCTTGAAACTTTGCTCATGATATAAATTTTAGTTTGCATGTAAACATTTGCCGCTTGCAGAAGCAGCGCCTCTTGCCATCGGAAAATATAAGCATTTGTTTGGTTGCGACAATTCTTTAATCTTCAATCGTATTTATTCCGAGTTATGAAATTAAATGATTTACTCAAATATTTCAATAATTGGGAGATCGATGACACCCACAGTCTGTAGACTTCTCTTTAATAACTTTGATCTCGAAAATTGAAGAATATTTTTGCATCATATTGAATTAAAGATTCTTGAAATCTTATCAATCAAGTGAGCTTGCTTTTATCAACGCAACGGATAAAAGAGTAGCATTTCCAATTAAATGTCAATGTTAAGAGCCTTTTAAATTCCAATAATAAACTTTTTTATTTGTAAAATCTAGATGAATTCCAGTTGCAGCCTATATATCAATTATTCAGAGTTCTGTTGGCCATTTTAATCGCTCCGAAACTTCTGAAGATTAAATTTTCTTAAAAGGATACGAAAGAACCACATTCAATATTCTTTCCTTCAGAATATATGACTTATATCCTCTAACTCATTTAGTTTAAGGTTAGTTTTATGTTAAATTATTGTAGGAATACACTTTGCAAATATTCCACTTGCTAAATAATCTAATAATCTTAATATTCATATGAATGGCAAAAATATTTTAGAATTTGTGACTTTCATATGTGTTTAATAGAATTGAAATATCTTCAACCAATTAGGGGCTATTCAAAATATCCGAGCCAAATTTTGTTTATTGGACGCTTAATATATGTATAAGGTAAAATATTAGTAATGGGTGACAAAATGGTTTCACTTAATATAATGGTATGCTTTGGATCTTAAAAATGAAATCTAATTGAATGGGGTAATTTAAACACCATTACCATTAATAATGGTCCATTATATTACATTTGACGGACTTTACAAATGATGAAGCAAAAAAGAGAATAATTACAACAATATACATTTATTTGACTCTATTTGCGATGACATGGATCTAAACTAGTAAAAGATGTTCATTTCATCCATTGCCTTTTCAAATATTTATAATCTACATTGTAGATTATAGGTCCTAATAGAATAGAGTATTCTTAGAGTGTTCATACTAAAGTAATTTATTTGATGACTTGATTAATTGATAAATAATTGATTGATTATAATTAATTGTAACTTTGGTCCACTGAATCACAACTATGAAAAACAAACTAAAAATGTTTTTTTTTTTTGGTCAATTCATAGTAATTTGCATTGAAATTGCCAATGTCTTTTTCATTTACCTTGGTCTCATCTTTGTGAGGATAGAAATTAAAGATTTTGTCAAACAAGCATTGTTTGTATTCTATTCTTGTGATATATAGTGACCACAATTATTAATATTAGAAATATATTTAATAGTTTTCAAAATCAATATATAATTTTGAGTTTAAAGAAAGTAATAAGAATTGATTTGAAGACAAAGAATGTGTGAAATGTGTGTGGAATACGTGTTGCTGCCAACTGTTCGCCACATTTATCTCTTTTACGGTCCGTTTAGTTTATTGGTGATGGCACTGATGGCACTGGAGATACCCTTTTCGAAGAACAAGCTATTGTTAGTAAGATTGTTAAGCATTGCCAACCAGTGCTACTCATTCTTCCCACGCAAACATTTCTTATCATTACTTAGTTGTGATTTCATACATAAACACTATTTTTCTGTTCACATGTTTTGCTTCGGAAATCAATGTTTTGGAAGTCAAGCAAAAGAGATCACAACTTTATAACTGACCGCTTGTGTCGGAATTCGCACGCCTTGAATGGTGAAGGATGATTTTCTATCCATTCACTACAGCTATTTATAGAATACAAGCTCTTTAGTCCAAAGAACAGATTTATAAAGCGTGATTTTTATCTTGCCAGACCTATTCTGCTCTGGACTCAAGGTTCAGCATATAATACGTTGATCTTATTAAGCTTACTTAAATCAGCTATCACCTACGCAAGGTCCTAACGGGTTGATACGTATTATGTGCTGGACCTTGAGTCCAGAGCAGAATAG
>JAQIWP010001233.1:0-16441 GCA_034695525.1 Euzetes globulus
GAGAGAGAGAGAGAGAGAGTCGGTATTTACATTTAAATATCAATTACTTCTTGTCAATAGGTGTTTGATAATTGGGGACAAACTCAAAGTATCAATAATTGCGACAAAAGCTCTTTGATCTTTGTTTAAAGTTCATACAAATATTGTTTTATTATAAAAACTTTTAATAATTGTTTGTTTTTTATTGAATTTGTTCAGACTTTATTCAGCTTTTACCTACTGGTTCAGATTAGGCTGGGTTAGGAAGTACTTATTTATAGGAAGATATTTCTCTTCAAAAGCCTACTTCCCTCTCCCTGTTTGATATAAAGGTTGAAGGTTTTTGCTACAGAATTATCTGACAATTAATACTTAAAAGTCGACTCAAAGTCGAAAAAACTGGTCCGAAACAATTGGGAAAGTCTAAAGTTTTGCCTAAAATCAGGTTAACTTCACTTTTGCGTTGAGTACTCTCTGAACTTCTAAAATGTGTTAAAATAGTTGAGTTGTTTCAAGCATTCAAGATATGGAAATATTCCAGTTTTTCGATACAATTATTCCATTTTTTTTCTCTCAACAGTTCTTCAAATCAAAAGCCATATCTTTCTGTTCAGATTTTTATCTCCGATTAAAATATTACTCAACTTTTGAAACATTTCAATGACTTTTACAAACAGCTCAAAGGAAAATGACTTTTGTTAAGCAAACATTCAATTATTAACAACCAAGGTCCTCCAAATTGAAGGTCTTTGTCCTTATGATTATGTGGATTCATGTGGCGAACATGAATTCACAAAATAATATCATCAATTTAAATAATTATAATGAATGAATGTGTTATATAACTTCATTCATCAAGCTTAAATGTTCATTTAAAACTGAATTTCACACACGATTAACATGCACTATTTTCTAAAAGTGTCCTTCAGAGACGATTTAAACTGAATTGTTAACTAGAAGCTTTAAATTCATTAAAATTGAAATGTTAGAACTCGTTGAATATCTGATAAGCTTGATCATATAACATTTACGAAAGCTGATCCAATAAAATGATCTCACTTATTTGTATCTATTTACTTTTGAAAACACTTTCACAAAAGCAAACAAGCAAAAAAATTGACACCTTATTCAAATATAAACAAATAATGAAAATGATTTTCCATAAATTTAGCTTAAATTCATTTTCGAAATTCTGTTGAATATTGAAATCCTTTAAAACAAATTGATTCTAGTCAATAATATTCAAATGAGACCTGGATCTAAACAAAAAATGCTTAATTTATGACAATCATATTTATCGGTGAACTCTATAGCGAATCAAATATTGAATCTCTTTTCAATGAATTATTAATTTTCAAAAAGATTTAGTTTAGAATTGATTTAAATGTTTTAAATGAGTTAACTATTGAACTGATCTTTTATTTGTTTGTATTACAGGAACCAAAGAAAGTGGTATTCCAGGTAAGCATATGAGTTGTCTTATCTGTTCCGACATATTCTCATAACCACTATTGTAATGAAGGACCGGGCATCGGATATATGCCGCAGGAATTGGCACTGATATCCCAGTTCACGATCAGGGAAACGCTTAGCTATTACGCCGGCTTTTGCAATACGGACCGCACAATATTCCAAAAACGGATGCATTTCTTACTAAAGTTACTCGAACTGTCACATCTCGAGAACAAGTACGTGGACAACCTGTCCGGAGGCCAGAAGAGAAGGGTCTCTCTGGCCATCGCTCTCATAAACAATCCTCCACTTCTGATCCTCGACGAGCCAACTGTAAGTCCATCCACGAGAAGGTCTTCTAAATTATCCGACTAAACTTTTCCAATATTTACCATGATCAATAGGTCGGTGTCGATCCTATACTCAGGGAATGCATTTGGAACTATTTGGTCAAAATAAGCAAGGAAGGACTAACGGTATGCAACTGATTCTTATCAATTCTTATCAACAATTCGTTGTATATCATAATTGTTAACCAGTTTTTGGCAGAAATCTCTTCATTTATAATCAGTTTTTTACGTAATTCTCGACTCACAGAATGATTTAACAGTTTTTTTTCGCAATTAATGTTTAATACAATCATTGACTTAATCAATAACCAGAAGTAAAGAACTTTTGAAGTGCAGTAACTCTTCAAAACAAAATGACTGATAAAATGACTGAACCCCGAGAATGTTTGCCAATATTCTTGTTAAGTTATCGCAAATGATAATCACTTGCAATCAATGGTAAAGGATTTGCACAATAGAGTCCATAGAATGAACTTGTGTGCATTGAATGCCAGGTTCTTTTCTTTCAAAATATGTTTCTGAAGCCCACAAATCTCGTGGGAATTTTGGACCAAAACAACAATTCATTTAAGAGATGAACGATAGCGACAAACAGTTATTTACGCAATTGTGACAAAAACCTGATTAAAACTCTTAGTTCTTTTAATCTCAAAAATTTGGTTCTTAGCCCTAAACTTCCTATCGAATAGTCGAGTGCGAAACCCCAAGTTTAATTAAGTTATGATAAACATATCACCCAGAAGTCAGTTGACACTAATGGCCCTCATTTGTAGTGCAATAGATAATTAATCGATGTATTCGTCACACGTTTTGAAGAGCTGAACACTTATCTAAAATTGTTTATAAAACACATGAATTGATATCAAGAATCTGTTTCTATGCACTCGACTCAGAATTCTATGACTTTTCTTTATATTCTTGTCTTTCATATGATTAGCGATAAGTGAAGTCGACATTTGAACCGACAGTTCACCGAATGTCGACATATCTTTGTTTGTCAATTGAATAGAAACCCATTCAGATGACAAAGAAGAAAAAGGTTTCGATTGTTGATGGATCACACTTCTAATCAAATCAATTCACATTTATTTGATTAAGTGTTCACATAAATTATATTTTCTGACCTAAACTAAAGTGTAGGAAAACTTTTGGTTAGAGTCCAAAAATTAGTTAATCATCCATTTTATCAAAAAAGTTCGAGCAATCGATTAAACATTTAATAATTATAGGGGAAAAAATTTTTCAACGCAATTAACAAAATATTATTCAATATTATATCTAAAGTGGACTATAATTTGTTTATAAAAAGTATGTTTCGATTTAAACGAGAAAAAACTTTTGCGAAAACATAAATAAATAATAATATAACGAATAAATCGGTTGAAAAACTAGTTATCAATAATAGGAAAAGCGATTGAATTCAGGAACACTTTCCTTTTATAAACAGCCATTTCAGCCAGAATTCCCTATTTTTTGCTTGATTAGAATTCAGAATAAAAGCTAAATTCTATACTATTCTGCTCTTGGATAAATTCTATATTATCTTGAATAATTTTCAGACTAAATTTGTTGGGACAAATTCACTTAAAACACTATTCTATGCTATAATTAGGTAATTGTGACGACACACTACATAGAAGAGGCCGGTTCTGCAGATATGGTAGGCTTCATGAGATCAGGTCATATACTGGCGGAAGGAAATCCAAACGGTTTAATGGATCACTACTGTGTCAATAGTATGGAGAGGCTGTTCCTAATGCTCTCCAGAAAGGACGAGTGCGTTAAGCAGGGCTCTGGTATGGGCATCAGTCGATTCGCCGAACCAACAGATAATTGTATTGAATCGCAAACAAAACTAGAAATCCTTTTGAACGAACCGCTCGTCTGTAACGGAAACGCAAATATCGTCGTCGAGTCCAAAGAGATGCCATTCCCTCAGAGGCACGAAATATATAGCAATAAAAGCAAAGAAGTTTACACACAAATAGAGCCGGAGTTAGAAATAAATCATTTTTCCCGAAATAATAACAACGAATTGATTAACTTTAGGACCAAAAACAAGGTTCGGTCCGTCGACCGGATCGGTGTTCTGTGCAATAAAAACAGACTGAGACTGTTCAGGCGAATACCAGAGCTGATCATAACCATGCTTTTGCCGGCACTAGAGGTGGCCTTATTTGCCCTATGCATGGGCCGGGACCCGACGGCCGTCCAGTTGGCTGTCAATAATCAAGAATATCCTCCGATATTAAGTCAAATATTTTTACAGTCAATTGACAACAATTTCATTGCATTGAAGTACTACAACACTCCCGAAGCGGCCATCAATTCGGTCCGCAATGCGGACACCTATTCGGCTCTAATAATATCGAAAAACTTTTCGATGGCCCTCCGGAACCTCTACAGGAATAGCGATCCCATCGACAACGCCACTGTTGACGACTCCACCATTAAGATCTTTTATGACGGCTCCAACGCACTTCATGTCAATATCATCCGACGGGAAGTGTTCGGCGCCGTCTTCAAGTTTGCCGAAACTGTGGCCTACACTTTTGGCGAAGATCTAGCCCGTTTTAAACTGCCGGTCAAGTTCGAAAAACCCATCTACGGCTCAGAGAAGGCCGATATGATTGAGTTCGTCGGACCTGGACTTATGATTTTCATCGTCTTTTTCGCCACAATGTCCATCACTAGTATGGCGTTCCTCTCCGAAAGACGAGAAGGTATTTCCATTGTTTGTGCCTTAATTATAACATAAAGTATAACGGTTTTATTGATGACCAATCGATTGGAACAACCTATTTGAGTGAACCCCCTATTATTACTTCAGTTCTGACTAAGGCTTGTGACCATCAATGGGTTTCCTATTGTCTTGTAATTGGTTCTTACCTTTCATTAATAACATAAGAAAATATTTATCGACTTTTAATTGCTTTACATTTGTGTGAACACACAGTCAGAGCGAATAGACATCTCTGTTAAGGCTTCAGGTCTGGCCTTTAATTGAGTATTTCCTGAATAATCAATCGATTAATTAGAAAATAATTGTATCATTCGATTGAATGAAGTTATTTTTCTAAAAAACTTTCCTTTCCTTAAATTATTTTTAAGACTTTCTGTTTTTCTTTTCAATTGAATTCGGTTTTGAATTCAAGTTTTTATCTCTCGACTGAAAAACAAATTGCTTTGACTTTAGTTTAGTTCTCATGCACTGGGATTTTGATTGAAATGTTAGGCATGTTAGTAACAGCTTCACCTTGATATTAGTTTCAGCTAAATAAAAAATTCAACTGAATAAAATTAGCCAAACTAGCTTTACATGAAATGTATGAGTCGAGCCAGCCTTGGTGATGCTTAGAACGTATGAAAAAAGTTAGGCAGCTCACTTAATTTCTGTTGATAAAATGTTTCTTCAAGTGAATCATTCAAATTAATGGACTGATATATTAAAATACATTTTAATGCAATTCCTCAGACTTTCCTTATATTCTCTATGAAATTTGTCCTTCATCAATCTCAGCATTTTTTTATAATTGAGTATCAATTTTCAGTTCAATCAATCAATCAAACGATTCTTCTTAAGACAATTTAAATATTTTTATCATTAGATCAGAGCTAAGAGAGATGTTTCAGCTATCAATGTGTATTCCAGTCAACAATTTGTTCATTATTATGACCAATCCCAGTTTAACCAGCCAGTTTTTTGTCAATTGACTTTCTAGTACAATAAGAGTAGGCAACTTCTGAAAAGGCTTTGTCGGCTCAAACCGATCAAACTTTTCAGAGCTTAAAAAATTGCATAAATTCTAATGACATGAGTCGATAAAATCAAACGAATGTTTTGGTGAACTCCAAGTCTAAGGTTCTATTATCTGGAGTTAAGGGTTGAGTTAAGACAGACATTACTGGCGTTTTAATTCCGAATCATAACTTCCGCAAAAATTTCGCTGACATTCGTTAGAAAATGTTGAGGAAAGAAATTTGTGATGAAATTTGTTTTTTGTTTACGTCTCATACAAGACATAACATAACGATAAGAAAACTTTTTTTCATTCAATCGCTGGTTTTTTTTCTATAAAATCATTGCAATGATTGCATTATTTTGATGCTTTCCGCCAATTGATTGGCCACTTCTCATATGGCTGTCCCTTCTCTCTGCTCTTTAGGCACTTTGGAGCGTTCAATGATCTCTGGGGTGACATCGACTGAGTTTATTGTATCGCAAATAATTAACGTCACTCTTCTGTTGGTAACACAAATCGCTTTGACAGCTGTGATGGGCTTTTGGATATTCGACTTTCCTATGAATGGCTCCTATGTGCTGGCTGTCACCATGATGTTCCTTCAGGGCATCTGCGGTAAGTCCATCGCACAGTTGGATCCCACTCTAACACCGCACTGATAAGAATAAAAATGAAAAGTTCTCTGTCCGTCAACCCATTCTTCCCCTAAACACCTACCTATCAATGTCTTAAGTCAAGCCTTCAGTAAAACACATAAGAATCTAGTCTAGGCTAATTCCAATTTGAAACGAGTTCAATCCACTCCTAAAAATTTAGAAAAAAGGCCATTTGAGATGCATTTCTAAGGCTGAAATTCATGAGCAATAATAGATTTAAATTGCTTTTTAAATTCTTCGTGAATTAGTTCTGCTATTCAGTGAAGAATATATGCAGAACTGGTAATGGTTTTGACGCCGGCACCTCTGGCTATCGGCCTACAGTACATTGCCTGAGGCCTACACTAAGAATTACATTTAATGGCCAATAACTCTATGCTAACTAATATTAATTATGAAGAAAAAAGGACATGAATTGCTAGTATCTAATTGCTTTTAGAACGTCAAGCGCCAGACTTAAAAGTCAAGCACCAGTAGCTCACAAAACCAAATCAACAGAGAGAGCAACAAAAAAGCATAATTAAAGTTCAGGTTTTGTTTGAAGGAAACCTTTTTTTTTGTTGGTTTTCCTCTGGAATTAGACTTTTTTCTCATTATTGCGAAATATTTTCTTAGCCTTTTTGTAAATACTTTTATTCCGCATTAGAATTTAGTGTCATTTTTTTGTTAGTGAACTTGGTCTTGAATTGCAAGTTGAAGAGCAACGTTGCAGGTTGTTTATTGTGATCAGACATGAGGTCATAATTATTATTCCGAAAAACAACCGCTGAATAACTGTTGAACTCATTCGGCGAACAGTTTTTTCAAATGTAATTCTAGTGATTATATGATGTGTTAAATACACAAAATTATTGTTAAGGACAGAGTTGTCAGGAATTTCTAGTACTGTTTTTGCGTTGTCGAGTTCAGTTCAAGTCTGTTGTCGCAAATTAGGGCTCATAAACATAGCCTTCGCTCAGGAATACAATGCCGTCCTCTGCCAGACATCAGTGATTTGCCAAATGTCTGCGCAATTCGCAAAACAGCAGTATTTTTATTTGCCCAGATGAAAAATTAGTTTTTTTCAATTATGAAACGCTAGCTATCGATAGATTGATAGATAAGTTTAGATTTGAATCATTACAAATTAGGTTAAAGAAAAAGAATTTATTTCAAAGACGTATCAAATTTTTAAGGATAAACAAAAATTATTGAATTCAGATTCAAAAAATAAGTGCCATTTGATGGCATTAATCGAGCTAGCTTCAATTGGCCCAATTGTCACTACAGTGGATCTAGATAAAGAGTATGGCTCAGGATCATCAATCATTTCTAAAGCAAAACATTGACATTTTTCCATCCAAAAAGAGACTTTTTAGTAACCTTGTACAGTCAATCGATCAGAAATTGTGTTAATACAAGTATTAAAATGAGTGCATGCTCAATTAGACAACAGAGTAAGGTTGATGAAAATAATGAAAGAAACTTTTAGCGAACAAAATACACCATGTATCATGACTTAGTACAATATAGCATGCTCATTTAAATACAAAAAATTACTATTCAATGAAGACTTGCCTTGACATGTGATCATTAAGTGTCCCTTTACACCTTGTTAAAAAATGAACAATTTGTACTATATTTTATTGATCTTGCCTAAATTATTCAACTAATGTTGCAATGTTGATTGATACAATTGATTTATTTATTTGCCGAAAGGTATGTGCTATGGACTGATGCTGTCGGCGATCTGTACTCACGAAATGTTTGCACTGATTTTGGGGGCCGGCTCTCAACTGATGTTCTGTTTCATAACCGGCATCTTCTGGCCGGTGGACACAATGATACCACTGTTGCGATACATAAGCTATTTGATGCCACAGACCATACCGATGGAGGCCTACAGACACGTTCTGATCCGGGGCTTCGATTTGTCAAAACAGGCTGTCCTCAACGGCTTTCTCGTGACCGGAGTCTGGATCGCCTTCTTTCTGATTGCCGCTATTGTGATATTTAAACTCAGATAAACACAGGGGGGTTTGGCCGTCTGAGTGCGTGTCCCACTGGCTACGGCCAAAACTAAACTTGCCACATGCCCACTCTACCCCTTCTCTCTCTTGCCAGTGGAGACGTACGCCCTATCGGATAGCCTCCTAACAATTGATACAAATATAGCCACAGAATAATCACTTCATAAATATTTTGGGGCCAATATTTGCCACAAAAATAACTGATTTTTATAAATTAATTTTGAATTTCTTTTGTTTACGAATGAGTTTCTCCTAAATTCAGTACTTTTTTCGGCTAAAAATGTCTTTTAAATAATAGGATTCAAATAAAACTTTAATTTAATTATTATATTATTAAAAGATAAACATAATATTTAAAGCATTTCCTTCAGTAAACTCTTTGGTAAGTAATTTGAAATTGAATTTTAGTTTTCTATACGATTTTATAACTAATTTAAATATCAATTCAAACAAATTGTCAAAAAAAATTGAGAGATATTTATAGAAAAACTGAAACCAAAACAAATAAATAGTTTTATTTGGAATTCAAATCAATGTTTTTTAATTATAAATATAATTTGTTTCATATTTGATAGAAACGACTAATTATTTAAACAAATAAATGACTTATCGATGAAATAATAAGATTATTAACGAATCGATTAATAATTATAATAATAAAAATGTTTAAACTGAGAGAAAATTAATTAAAAAAGAGCTCAAATTTCGCTATAAATAAGTGTTTTTAATAAAAAATATATAAATCCAATCACTTCTTAGCCAAAGCCATACCCACACCGATGAGACCGCCGATTGCCAGGGCTGCGCCGCCGACCATGGCCATACCGAGAAGGCCTTCCTTGGTCAGCTTGTCCTTGATTAGTTTGTCCAACTCCTGGGCCTGTCTGTTCTCCGGCTCGACGGTCAGGAACTTCTTAATGCAGTCGCGAGCCCTTTGGTATTCCTGTCCAAAGGAAAAGCAAAACAGAAATTAGACAAAAGTTGTCAAAAACTGTCTTATGTTTGAGAAACAGAAAAGAAATAATCGATTTTCTGATCAATTTTTAGACAACTTTAATAATATATGCGTTATGTGTGAGAACAGGGCTTATGGGGACTACCACTTAAAACAGGGCTTATGGGGAACACCATTGAAAACAGTTTAGTGAAGTAAATGTCAAACGAAAATAAACGATGAATTTCTAAACGAAAGGTAATTGTCGTCAAAAAGACATTAAATGAAGAATTGAATCATTAATTTTGATGGATTCGCATCTGAGGCACAGCGGGGGAGGACCTGAAGACTGTGTCCTTAATTGGACACAAAATAAAAAGACAATTATCTAAAGCCTATCCAAAGAGTGATTAAGTAGAAGAAGTGAGTGATGGGATCAGATGAAGGGAATGGTGGAGTGGATTACTTTGAGTTTAGTGTTGGCCAACGCCAAGTAATAGAGATAATCGCGTCGGGCGTTCGGGTCACCCGTCGAACAGAGGTCTTCGAACTCGTGGACACCTCTTATAATATCGGAGGCATATCTGCTTCGGATCAGAGCCAAGGCGTACTCGAATCTGGTCTGCGGTGAGACATTGCCGTCTTTGGAAGACCGCCTCTCGTTCTCGTAAGACAACCAGTACTTCTTCAGCTCATCCGGACTGATATAGTCTTCTAGAATTGCTTCCATTGTGGCAATTAATTGTTCAGATCTGTTCACTTTAAGTGATTCTTTCACCAATCGATCGATTGATTGATTCACAAGAAAAAGAAATCAAAACAAACCCTAATTAGAGGTAAAACACAAACAATTGATTGTCTTCTGAAGATGTCTTGGCTTAGAAACTGTTCAGTTGGTTAAGAATTATTCAAATGAAGAGATAATTGTTTAAATATAACTGATTTTAATTGTGTTTTAATTTTTTAGTGATTTGTAACCAAACAAACATACGATTCATTAGATGTCAAACACTGACGAAATACTTAGTTACAGGCAAACCTCTTTTATCATACATTAATAATCATTTTAAATAGCCGATTTATATTTTTTAATAAGCAACTTTAACTTATCAAGAATGATTGTTATTTAATCATAATCTTTAATACAATCGCAATTTTGATAAAGTTTAATTATTTTTAAAATGTATTATTAACTGGATTTGAGTGTTTCTATTAATTTTCAATTCATCAATGCTGAGCCAATTTGATCGCAATTCAGTCCATTCATAAACAACGGAACTAATATGTTATGAAATGACTATTTTTAATACCAAGTTTAAAATTAGGCAAACCATGTGAATTAAAAGTTGATTCCCACTCAAATTTACCACCAAAATCGGCCAGCAAACATAGTTAAAAGTGAATTAACAAGCTAGAATACGCTCAAGAGTAGTGAAAACTTACTTTTCATTGAATATTTTCTGCAGTCTATAATTAGTTAACTTTAATTTAATATAAATTTAATTAAAATCTGAATAATACCAAACACATAGTAGTCATAAATTTGTATTTTTATTCAAGTTTACACGAATAATATTAGTTAATCAGTGAATTTATCATGATAAAAAACTTCAACATTGCCGGGAGGGCTATTGATTGGGGTCTCCCCTCCCCTTTATATTACGTAACGTGTGTTGCAGTGATTATTAATGAAAGGCATTGTATTGTGTGCTGTCATCTGATGTTTACTATTAAGCAATACTTTTGAGGCATTTTATTGTAAAATAATTTTTCCATTCAATGAATGGAAAAAAAATGTATTTACAAACAAAAGTCTTTAATTAAATTGGATTTATTTCTTCTGAGCCATCAATTAATTGCAATAATCAGATAATACCCTGAGCCTAGAAATGAGCTGTCTGGTGCACAATCAAATAAACTGAATAGGTGCTTTACCCTCGAAGCAAAAGGCTCGAAGACAACCAGCAATTTGCAGTCAACACATTTGTTTCCAACAGTTTGGTGGTAACCGAGGAATATCTGATGGAAATCGAGAGTCAACTCAATGACAGAAATGACAGTTTCGGACAAATTTATGAGAATATCGGTGATTACGCGGACAGTGACCGACATTTACACTCTTTGAATGTTATAAATAAAGACGAGTTAAAGACTGGTCGCCAAGACTTTGACAATAATTTTCATAGTTTTGATAACAGGTTTGGACACATATTTTTCACTTTGATTTCGCCAACAATCAGTTCAATTACTAGATTATTTAAGACACCATTTGTCTCTTGAGTTTATCTTTAATCTTAAAGGAATCATTCAATGATTGTCTCCCAAAGAATCGTTTGTTTTCTTCTCACTCATGAGTTTCATAACAATCAGTGAATTAAATTGAATTAAGTCTTTAATTGACTGAAATGTTTGTCTAATCTTTTGCAGTGAATTATGTGTTTCTCCACAAGAAGACGACGAGTGTGTCCGGTCGGGTGCCGGCACAGCACACACCAGAGACCGGTTCTGTTGGATGTGCCATAAGGACAAATCTAATATCAATTGCAGGCAATGTCCGCGCAGTTATCACCTGAAGTGCATCCCATCTTCGAATTCAACAAACAATACAAACAGTGATAACAAAAGCAAATTAAATAAATCCTTTGAGTCCTGGATTTGTGTCGAATGTAAGGACATTATCAGAGATGAGGAGGATTTGCACCAATCATCTGAAGAAGAGAACAGCAATAACTCGAGTCAGTCTTCATATGTGGGCACGAAGTGGCGATTGGCTCAGATGTCAGCCGAAGAACTGTCGGAACTATTGAAGTTTGCGCTGCAGACCATTCGCCAAACGGCAGATCCCACTTTTCATAAGCCCGTCTCTCCCATTGTCTTTCCCGATTATCACCAATTAGTTCAATATCCCATGGATTTGTCGACCATCGAGAGGAATATCAAAAACAATAAGTACAGGTTAGGAACGTCTTCAGCCTTAAGACTGATCTCTAATCGAATGTCTTTATGTCAGGTCTCAGACATCGTTTTTGGCGGACATCAAATGGATTGTTCACAACTGCATTATATATAACCACAATAACCATCCGTTGACCACAAACGCCAAGTATTTGTTGAGAGTGGCCAAGAACGAGATGGCAGAGATGGAGATCTGTCCCGACTGTTTCAAGAACTTCTACACCGTTACCGACACGGCTTTTGCCGAACCTTGTCTTCGACCCCATCAGTTGGTGTTCGCTCGGGTCAAAGGGTATCCTCTGTGGCCGGCCAAAGTGGTCAGACTCAGCGTCAAACAGAATGAAGTCGACTGCCGTTTCTTCGGCACTCATGATAGGTATGACCAAAACAGACCATTTTTATGGGTTTATCTTTTTAAGACAATAACTGATTTTCCGGCCCTTCCCTCCCCTACCTTTATCTATATTACAACCCATCTAAAAATGATCCAGATACTTAATAGACCTGAATTTATATAGAAGCTGAGTTATCTTTGTAAGCCTTGTTTTCATTGAAAACTAATGTCATTTGAAATGCATGGACAGGGCGTGGGTGGCAGTGGATGCCTGTTGGCTGATATCAGAAGTACATCCCGGTTCTAAACCAAATAAGACACACAAATCGAAATTCGACGGCGCTATGAGAGAACTGGCCGTTCATATCGATAGACTGAATACGAAATTGCCGGATAAGTTCAAGTATTCGCCACAAAAGACACCCTTCTCTCCCAAACAGATCTTCATTCTGGATGAGGACAACGACTTCTACAACAAACTGATGACTGAAATACAATCGACTGAAGACAAGTCACCGAAAAGTGAATCTAACAATAAAATTAATGCCAATAATAGTAACAATTCTGATGAGAAAAGTAACGATAAGGTCAGCGAAACCATCGAAGAATGCGTTACAAACACTTCCAAAGCCGTGATTCCCGGCGTTTTTAGTCTCTCCAGTGATAAAGTTTTGGACGAATTCAAGTCTGATCTGAATTTAAGCTCTGAATCGACGAATCTGTTGAATAAAAGTAAGCTTATCTTTAGTTTTTTTGGCCAAAAGTCTAACTGTTCGCCCATTCCATGCCTTTCTTCGGCATACATTCCTGTCCTGTTTGAATCAATTCCTGTCTGTTTGCCTTCAATTCATTCAAAATGTTTTTTTCAGATAAAAGCAATTCTCAAATCAAAGAAGACTTGAGTGTAAAGACCCGGACGGCACGAGTGGGCAAACGCAATGTGGCCGAAGCTCTGCGGGCCAGCAAGGTGCAACGAACTAGTGGCAATTCTTCCTCCGCTTCCCTATTAGCCACACAAAAGAGTCAGTCGTCAGCCAATGTCTCAAACAATTCAAACACCTTAAGTGTCGGCAAAAACAAAGGCCTGGCACTGACCACTTCTCAGGACATGTCCTCTCAAAGCAATCTGAGGGAAGAGTTGGAACGCCTTCGGAAGCAATTCAACTTTAATAATGCTATGCATAAGGAAGAGATCCGTGAAGTCCAGCACAACTCAGATCTCGTCTTGAAGGAGATGCGGGAGAGTTGGGTCTTAGAGCGGAACAAAGCTCTGGAGGACGAGCGCCAGAAGTATGAATTGGAACGGAAACTAATGATATCTCAGTTCGAGAACGAGAGGAAGAAGTTGTTAAATACAATCGAAGAGACCAAACGTAAACAGTGGTGCGCAGAGTGTCTCAAAGAGGCACAACTGTTCTGCTGCTATGACACCTGGTATTGCACCTATGAGTGCCAGAAGACTCATTGGAAAAGTCACGTCAACGTCTGTCAACAGATTCATAAAAAGTCATAAAAACCAGTTGTCATCTGTTCTGCCCTTAAATTTTTGTCATAAATTTCAATACAAGAAACAAAGAAATCCATATTTTTCTCATTCAAAAGCATACTTTACTTTCGATTTTAGACATCCATTTCAGACGGAATCCTATTTTTCATGAAATTTAACGCCTTTTTCATTGAAAATAATTTTTTTTTATCAAATTTATGAATGAAAACCCATTTTAAAAGGATTTTTTAGCCATTTGTCTGACATAGAGTGTCCTGGGTACTTATTATGTTGATATCGGTCTACATTTTGAGCAAATTGCTGTCACTTGCCCTCATTATTTACCAAGATAATGTTTGACAACGTCTTCATTAGCTATCTATCAAATTTGAGACCGAAACTATTGAGATGAGCACAACTGTACTGGGTCATAGTTGCCCTGAGCTTCATAAGGCATGTCTAGAATAATAAGAAATTCAGTTTTTAGTTTTAACATGCAACTTTATGTCTGACAATTGGCTAATTCGAGTATAAATTCAAATCTAAAATAATTCTATACATTAGTACTTGAAGCTAATTATCAGTACTTTTCAGTTTTCCCCAAAAAATACCTCGATTTATATAATTTAAAACTGTTTTCGGGCTTTTCTTTGGTCTAAATTTAATTAGTTTTTTCCAATTATTTGTTTAACAAAATTTTATTTATACATTCAATTCATTCGCTGAAATATACAGTCGATTATAGATTTATAATTCAGTTGTAATTTAATTAATTTTGTTATACTTTTAGTTTCACTCATTATTGTAATCATATTTGCGTTTTCTTTGACTAAATTTGATCGTAAACTGACTTTTAAAACAACTTTTCATGTCTTTGTATTTAATATTCGCATAACATTTGATTAAATCAAATTCTTTTTGTCTAATTTTAATCTATGAACTTCTCAATGAACTGGTTCTTGCTTAGAAATTGCGAAATACCAGGGTGTCAGTCAATCATTTCACTCAGTCAGGTATTTAATGAAGCACTTAGAGTCGAAAAACGACTTTTTAATAAAAATATTTGAAAAATGAAACCAATATTCAATCAATTAGTCGATGAATGTGTTGTCGTTTCTCAGTATTCCTGACTTCAAGGCTTATTTGTAGATAACTATCAACTTTTCTGTAGAGTCTGACAAATAGCATGTCTTGAGTCCAAGAAAACTGATTTATGTCTCAGGAAAGTAAAAAATATTGACTTCATTTACAAAAGTTGACATCAAATAAGTACAGTCTATCCTCTGTTTAAGAGAATTTGTGGTACAGATCAGGACTTTCTCTTACTTTAGAAGTTTCTTTTAAATAACTTCAAAGCACTGTTTCTTAACTGGGTATTCTCTAAAATTCTTTTAAACTAAGGTTAGACTGTATTAACTTTTTGAATGACAGCCAACAGTTATTTTTGATTTAAAACTACGATTTCGTAATATTTTTGAATAAATGAATCGAAGTTTAGTTCTGATTACGATTTCAACACAAAATCAAGTCATTCAACAAAACTATTGAAATATTTTGATTAACTAATGAAAAATGGATAATAAATGGATTTTATTTCTATTCTGTGCTTCAGTTCTTATTTCATTGGGAACTGTCGAATGCTGTTCCTGTCAGTTGGTGCCTCCCGAACGACACTACTGTGAGTCAGACTTTGTGGTCCTAATCATAGCTAAAAATCAGACCGAAATCAATGGTTTTAACGTTTATGACATCGATTTGTGGCGCATATACCGGTCCAGGAATGGCGGCACAGATCAGGCCCTTATGACTAAACAAGTTTGGACCCGAATCGAGGACAGTCTGTGCGGAATTCAGCTGACTTTGGGCGAGCCCTACATCGTGTCGGGTTATGTTATCGACGCAAAGCCAAGAATATCTATTTGTGATTATTACCAACTCTGGAATGAAATCAAAGTCGAAGAGGAGAACGGATTTACCACAGAATATAAGAAGAATTGCGACAGAATTCTGAATCTATTGCGTTATTCATCGCCTCAGAAGTGAAATGGTATTATCGGGTGCCTTGGTCAGTTAGTCAGTTCCATTTTGAAAATTAACCATAACTTATATTTAGTAAATTATTTTCTGATGGATACAGATCTGTATTTTAGTTAATTGAACTAGTTCAAAAATTTAATCATATTTTGTAAATATGATTGTGTTAATCACTGCATCTCATATGTTATTTTGGTTAACCTTGATTACATTGATTAAAATAAAAATAAAATTATTAAAGTCGTAAACATAACTGCTATGGACAGTTTCATAGCCGTAGTTGAGGACGGAGTTGGTGAAGGTGGCGGTGCCTGGGTAGGGGTGATTGTGCCCTGGGTGGTTGTGCCCTGGATGGTTGTGCCCTGGGTGGTTGTGTCATAGTCCCAAATAGATGTGACCCCATCATAACAAACAGCGCCGCGAATTTGATTCTCATATTTGTCTCTGTCATTCAGAAGCCACAAAAATGATTGTTTGTCGTCACAATCCATGATATTTCCATAAAATAG
>JAQIWP010001234.1:0-16439 GCA_034695525.1 Euzetes globulus
TCATCATTGTAAACTACAAAAATATGGTGATGCATTTATTAGAGAATCTTTTTATGGAGGAAGAACAAATAATTTAATGTTCTTTTATTCAGTTAAAGATGATGAAGAAATTAAATATTTAGATTTTTGTTCCCTATATCCTTATGTGTTAAAAAATAGAAAATATCCCCTAGGCCATCCACAAGTCATTAATAAAAACTTTGATTATAGTTTAGTTTCATATTTTGGTTTTATCAAATGTAAAGTTGAACCTCCTAGAAAATTATATTTACCTGTATTACCATATGTTGTTAACGATAAACTTTTATTTCCTCTATGCATAAAATGTGCAGAAACTCAGAACAATAATTGCGAATGTGAAAATAGAGATATGATAAATACATGGACTACTGAAGAACTGAAAAAAGCTATTCAAAGTGGCTATAAAATCAAAGAAATTTATCAAGTCCTAAATTACAAAGATGAAGATTGTTCAAATGACTTATTTAAACAGTACGTTAATATGTGGCTCAAAATAAAGCAACAAGCATCTGGTTGGCCTTCTTGGTGTGACTCCGAAGAAAATAAAGTAAAGTATATAAATGATTATACTGATAATGAGGGCATAGATTTAGAATATGAGAGCATTGAAAAAAATGAAGCATTAAGATTTATAGCAAAAATAATGCTTAATAGTTTTTGGGGTAAACTAGCTCAAAAACCTAATCAGCCTAAAGTTAAAATTGTTAATAGTTACGATGAGTATTTTGAATTAATTAATGATAAAAATAAAGAAATCTTAGGTGAACTAATGGTTAATGAGGATAATTTACTAATTAATTGGCAATATATTGAGGATTCACAGGATAATGTAAAAAATTATAATATTGCTGTTGCTAGTTATGTTACTGCATGGGCTAGATTAAAATTACTTGAATTAATGGAAGAAATTGAAAGAATAAATCCTTTTAGTTTATTATATCATGATACGGATTCTGTTTTATTTGTCAAGAAAATATATGATCCCATGATTGCTTGTGGTGATTATTTGGGAGAACTTACTGATGAGATTGAGAAGGGATATGGAAAGAATGCAAAGTGTATTAAGTTTGTTTCTCTAGGACCTAAAAATTATGCATATGTTATTGATCTAGGTAATGGGGAGTTTAAAACTGAAATTAAATGTAAAGGAATAGCTTTAACCTGTTGTGCTAGGGATTTAGTAACCTTTGATAAAATGAAGGAACTAGCCTTTGAATATTATGAAAATAATCAAACTAAAGAAATTCTAGTTCCTCAAAGGCAATTTGTATTAAATAAACATTGTCAAATATTTACTAAGTATTTCGATAAAAGCTTTAAACCTGTAAGCGAGAAAAGAGTTGTACATAATAATTTTACTTTACCTTTTGGATACTAGTTACTGTTTTAAAAAAGCAGATTAGCAGCCTGCTACACTACACATTGGTAATCGTTATACTGCTTTCGATTACATTACAGATAATAATCAATGAGCTCAGAGAGATGTCTCTGCATGCCATTGGTTACTGTATATAATACATAAACCTATAAAGGCCAACCAAAACTAATAAAAGCAATAAAATAATTAATTGGTGAAAAATGCCTAAAAAATCTTGGAAAGATTACTTTAAAAAAATCCTGAAATTCCTTATAAAAGATTGAAACATTACGATCCAGATGGAGTCTTACCTCCTCCTTGGGGTGATTATAAAAAATATGAACAGCCTGAACCTCCAAAACAAACGGGTAGTGGAAGAAAGAGAAAGAAAAAATGTAAAAGGAAAAGATTACGTCGGCGAAGACGACGTAATTGATTGATTTTTATAAATACCCTCAGGGTATCTCCCAATGCTGTAAACAGGATTGGGAGATACCCTGAGGGCAATCTTATCTAGATATAATTTTGTTTACCTATGACGTCATTGATTATATAAGGCTTAGGCCTCTCCTCTTTTTACCGCCATCTAGTGGTTACATAAATTCCTCTCAAGTCTACTTGGTACTATTTCCTACTTCTTTTTATTCTGATTTTTATTTCAGATAATTATTAAGCAATTAATTGGTTTGAAATAATTCAGTCAAATGATTGCAAAACCATTATTAAGAGATATATTCGACAAAAATATCGATGAATAGTATTTAAAGTGCGAAAGAGTCGATGTTTTACTGAAATTACAATCAATTTAAAGGGACTGTCAATCGCTCAGCTTTTTGTTTGTTCTTCTCTTTACGTAATATTCACTTTTGTCCGTCCCTTCAGATTCGCTTCAATAAGAAATGGGATTTTAAATCCTATTATATCAAAGACAAGACATTTGATTATAAACAGATTCAGACGAAAAGACTATTTCATAACAGTGTTGTCGCACAGAATATGAGTGCAAACAGTGATTCCTCAGCGACTGAACCGGTTCTCAACTATCCCTTCCCCACCCACTAAAACAGTTACGTTGTTTTATTGAGTCTAGACTTAAATTGGACATTAACCAGCTCTGAATATTCCATAAATTAGTAAATTGAAAGCTTCTTGAAGCAACTAATTCTAAATTAATTAATTTTTTGACTTTACGAATAACCACTTCTTCAACAAACAAGTCACTAGGGTATTTTTAATTTGAAGAAATGGTTGAAGTTTCTTAATGAATGAATTTTGAAATAAAAACTATTTAGCGTTTAATTAAAAATATAATAAATAATTTCAAAGAAAATAATTGAAAATCAAATTATAGAATAACTTTGTTTTCATTGCATTAAAATACAAATCGAGAGATAATTTATTAAATAATTGAAGAAAAGTCTCAAAATGTCATCAAGTGATACGTTGAGCGCCTAATTTCATGGGTCCTTTGGTTGTCTTTCGCGGTCTCTTCTCTTCATTATCTTTAGTCCTCATATGACGTCTTTGTTCGACTTTAGTCTTCTGTTCGTCGACTAAAACGGCACTTAAATTAGTGTTTGTGGTCATAAGTTTGTCGTCGCTTTCACTGGAATCAGTTCTGATTCTATCACTTTTGGTCCAATTTTTAGAGGAAACATCTCTTTTACTATTTGTCTCTTCATTCGTGAATTTATCAAAAAAGTCGTCGTCTTCTGGTTTTACTCTTACATTACTTTTGATGTCTTGTTCTTCATTTGTAGTCTGATTGTCATCAAACTCTTCATCATTCCATTCTTCATCCCATCCGTCCAGAGATTTGCGATTAGTGTTGGGGTGAGTGTTGTCGGCATCAATGCTGCCCCAAACCTCTTCGTCGAACTCAGCGGTGGAGTCACCTGATTCTGATTTCTGTATTGAAGGCGTTCTTTCATTTTCTGATTTACTCTTCTCTGTATTTTCTTTGTTAGCATTAGTTGAAGTCTGGGCTAAACTGGACTTGGGGTCCGGTGATGGCTTAGTCCTATAGAACTTTGAGGCCAGAGAAGAGACGGCCCACCCCGCCCAACTCGCTGCCAAAGTGGACGACACATTACTGCCCGCAGCGTTCAGGTCAGCCTCTGATTTGATTATATAAGAATTGATTTCATAAGAAAATGAACTCTTTTTTAAAGCTTTGAAATACTTACCCATTTGTTCGACAAGAGTCGGGTCTTCGGAAACTTTTTCTAATTTACTAACAAATCCTTTAAGTGCTTTGAAAGCCTGATCCCGAACCTGTTTCTCCGGGTCCATAATAAGATGACAGAGAGCGGGCATAACTCTCGTAGAACATTCTTTGAGCGAGTAAAAGTTCTGAGTGGCGGAAAGGGCGAGAATGCCTGCGATCCGGGCTGGAGGGAATGGGTCTCGCATTGAACGCAGAAAAGAGGGAATCAAAACTGTTTGTCGTGTCTGTGGGTGCAAATGGTTTGCTATTTTGCCTAAACATACAGTAGTGTTGGTTCTAATGCCTCCCTCTTCATCTCTTGTCTGAAGCCGAGCGAAGTTCTTCACCAGTTCTTCATTCAAATTATGATAGTTGAGTTTAGGCGCCAAATGCAACATACACTATGGGGAACACCACTCTATTGATCCAAAACTCGGCAATTACTTCATAGATTATAACTTACTTTTACGGTCTGTTCTCTGATTACAGGATTCGAGTCGAGGAATCCCTGACAGACGTGAGGAAATACGCTCTCGTTTACCACATTTGGTTGAATATAATTAATAAATGAATCCATCTGTCAATCAGTCATATCATTAATAATCTTGTTTGTCATAAAATATAAGACCTGTTGCAGGAGCTTAGCTCTGGTGGCCCTGTCTTTGCAGGCAAACAATTTAACAACACAGGGAACTATTTTCTTTTGGTACTCTTCTTCGTCCAAAGATTTGCCAATCTTTCAAATGAAGACAATTAGATGCAAACCTAAGCATTAAATTCAAATTTAATTACTTTGAAAAGTGGTCCCAAAATTGCAGATCCGACAGCACTGAACTCGAAGGCAGTCACCAATTGAGGCAATATTTTGTTTTTGCAAATATCTTTAGGAAATGAATCCAACTGATTGTCCAAATTGGAAAAGAATCTGTTCTTTTCAATGGCGTCCTTAATCTGATTATAATTTCATTGGAGTTTTTATCGAAAACAGATAATAAAGGGATTCAAACCTGAATTTCTTCGAGAAATAGCATGGCATCAATAAATCCGTTTTTGAGAAAACCATTGGTTGAACGACATTTGGTCACGAAGTCTGATGGACTCAACCTATTGTTAGGATTGTTGCTGATCAATTCCTTGTATTGGGCAACCAATGACTTCGGTATCTAAATCAAAGGTTCCGTTTATTTATACGGAAAACTTCTCGAATTATATTCGACTTACTTTTCCAATAGTTTTCAAATTATTATTTTCGGGTAACAAACCATTGAAAGCCTCCCAAATAAGACAACCCAAACCCCAACTATCAGTTGACCTGAAAATAAAATAAACATTTGACGAATGTTTCTAATGTAAGCATGGCCATTTCTCAAACCATTTATGTCCGGATGATCTTCTTGTTTGGTCTATTCTCTCGGGAGGCGTGTATTTCTGCTGAATGGATAACGCCTTCACCGGAAAGGAATCGTCAGAATTAGTGGACACGTATTCGAGTCCGGCTATTCTCCAAACACCGCCCGAATTGACGTATATTGAAGGCAAACAAATGTTATTATGGCTTAAATTACAGTCATTTATGAGAAATCCGAGTCCTTTCTGTTGAAATAGTTTTGAAAAATGTTGAAAATCATAAAAGAAAGACAAGTGAGTAAACTGACAGCAACTTGAAGTAAACCCCAAGAAATGGCTAATTGTTTTTGTTGTTGGGTGTAATCCGATATGTTTTTCAGATAGAGTTCTAACGGTTCCACATATTCTGTAACCACACAAACAAACTTATCGGTCTATTGGATATTTACAAACAAATTAAACAAAATTCAGGTATAAATTAATGGAAAACTTTTTAATGAATATAAACCTCAAGAGAGTCAACATAAGTGAGAATCGATGGATGTCTTAAAGTCTTGAGGCGTTTGACAGCATTTTTTGCTCTTTCGATGTGATTCTCGCCGTTCGGTTTGACTTCGTATCGGAATATCGAAACCGATTCGCCCGAAGACTAAATCGTTTGGAAAAAGAGATAGCAATCAATGACTGGAATAATGAAAATGATTTAATACTTTTTTCTTTGCTTTGTGTAAAACCCAAATCGATTTGTCATCATTTGAAACGATGTCTTGAATTTCATAACCAAAATCTTTTGTTGGATCTCTTGACCAAAATGACCACATTTTCCAAATTAATTATATCTAAAAACTGATTCAAATGAACTGATTTTGTTCATTAAAACTAAGATTAAATAAAAGATAATCAAATGAACGTAAAAACGGCAATGATTTGCAATTGAATTGCGATCACAATTCAATTCATAGCAATAATTGAAAGCAATTTTGATAGCATTACGTGTTTTATGTTTACATTAATTTAAATGCCATAACAGATGACACTCTCAGCAATGTTTTCACTACTTTTTCGTTCACAAACAACATTAACTTTTAGTCAGACTTTTACCTCTCTTCAACTCATATTCATCCCTTTCATCTATCTTCTTATCTGGACTTTAAAATAGGAATGGGTTGTGTAAGACCATTCATAACTTTAGGGATAAAAAATCTCTACCTTTCTCTTTAAACTTTACAATCTAAGCATCTAGTTGATTTTAATTTGTACAAGGTTGTACGCATGCGCTTTAAATAATAGTTATCAGTAAATGGGTTTTAATATGCTCTGAAAGAAAACAGTTTTGTCACAATTTAGACAATCATAGAACTAATGCTGTGGACAAAAATGACAAATCCATTGGTTTTTCGCATACTTTCCTTATCTATCAATGTCTCAAAACAGGCCGGACTTATCATCAGAGATGTCATGAGAAGAGGAGATCTGGCGGTTGTCGATAAGGTATTCTCAACCATTTCAAATGTTTTCAAATTCATTTAGACTCAATTTCAGTATCCTTTTCCTCAACTATTTTTATAATTATCTATTAGTATCAAGATTAAATGTTTGCTGTAATATAACACTTAAATGGTCTAAGATTGCCTACAGAGGAGATTTTTAGAACTTAAGAACTGACTTATTTATTCTAACTATAATTAACCTGCTTGAATTTAATAAAAAAGGATTATTTTGATATTGCAATATATTACGGTTATGGCTAACAACTGGAGAATTCTAAAATTTAATTGCTTTTAATTCAAATTAGATAAGCTATATACTATAGTTTTTTTGACCAAGATTACAATTAGAATTATTGTCTGAAATTTAGATTCGGTTTTAATTGAACTCACTAGGTGGGCATGGTAAATTTTAATGGTTGTTTTAGTTTGGAAATATAATTGATATATGGGTGTTATGGGTGTCCCCTATAAACCCTACAAATAAAAGAAGAAACAAATGAATAATAAAAGAAATCAATTGCAGGGAATCAATGACTTGCAAACAGAGGCCGACAGAAAAGCCCAAAATTGTATCATCACTTCACTGACCAAACAATTTCCAAAAATCTCAATAATCGGAGAAGAAGTTAGTTTTCAAAAACTTATGTTTAACTCAATTAAAAGCATTGAATTGATTTCAAATAAATAGACTTTAGACCCAAACGATCGAATTGAAGAGAAATGGATTGTCAATAGTTTTGATGAAACTGTTTTCAAACACAAGTGTCCCGAAGAATGGGTTAATGTTAATGACGAGGATATAGTCGTTTGGGTCGACCCTCTGGATGGCACTTCTGAATATACTCAAGGTTGGTATTAGATAAAAGAAATAAATGTCATTTTATATATTGAATGGTTTGTATTCCAGGACTGTTGGACCATGTTACAGTTCTTATTGGCCTTTCTATCAAAGGCCGAGCCATTGGTGGTGTCATTCATCAGCCATTCTATAATTATCAGGTTTGTAATAAAACAAGGGCACATTCACAGAAAACTGCGCTAATATGCCAAGCCCAAACTAGTTGTATCAGTCCTAAATAACTACCTTTATCAGTTCTAAATAATAAATTGCATGATAAGATTGGTAGTGAAATAAAGGCAAAGTGCGAGTCTTACTCAGTCTAAGAGCCTGTGGTCTGAAACTTATTTTTCGCCTAAAAACTGATTTAAATAAAATTTTATTCAATGTTAGACCGAAACGGATAACTCGAAATTGGGCCGAACTTTCTGGGGTTTGGTTGGTTTGGGAGCCTTCGGAGAATTGGAACAAGGAAAGCCACCCGAAGGAAAGGTGATTGTCACGACCACTCGCTCACACAGTAATGAGACGATCAACGCTGCGGTCGATGCAATAAAGCCTGATGAGGTGCTTCGTGTGGGCGGTGCTGGACACAAAGTGCTTCTGGTGGTTGAAGGTAAAGCACACGCCTATGTGTTCGCCAGCAGAGGCTGTAAGAAATGGGATACCTGTGCCACACAAGGAGTTCTGGAGAGTGTGGGCGGAAAACTAACCGATATGTTCGGACACGAATTGAAGTACGACAAAGACGTCAATCCGACCAATGAATTGGGAGTTTTAGCCACTTATGACCAAAAAATTCACCAATCATTCTGTGCTAAAGTCCCAGAAGACGTGAAGGCTATCCTTCTCTCTAAACAGCAAAAACTTTAATCAGATATTATTATATTTATATCCATACAAATGTGGCCAAAAAGTTACTAAAAATATTTAACAAATTTTTAGTTTTCCATTCATTTGTTATTTATTTTGAAGACATATCCAAATTATTATCAGTGAATCAAAACGTTTTTAGCTTTTATTTTGATGTTACCATCGATTTACATGTTTTATAAGTTTATTATTTGTTATTTGAAATATTGTTTTTAAGTGATTTATAGATATTGAGTCTTAACACTTAAATCGACTTAAATTAACGCTAAATACTTATTCAAAATTACTTTTAGAGTAAAAATTTCAATTATTTTTTAACTTAGTCTAAAATAAATCATTTTTATTGATATCTTAGTACTTAAAACCCCATTAAAATACATTTTTCGTTAATTTTATTATTTTCATTGATTAAAAAAATATCTTCGAAATTAGTATCAGATAAACAGTTATTCTTCAAACGTATAAAAAATATCGAAAATTATCTTTATTTTAATTCAATACCGATGCGAGTGATGGGAACTATTCTTTCATTGTCTTCAATCGATTCTTTTTGCTTTTGCGGAGCTCTGATCACAAGTACGCCATCGGAGGAAAGGGTTGAAATCAGTTTATTTGAGTCATATTCTTCGGGTAATGAGTATCGGCGCGAAAACTGTCGACTAACCCATCCGTGTTTGTCCTCAACTTCTTGGTGTTTGCCGCTAACAATAACGTAATTGTCTACAAATTTTACAGAAATCTCCTCCGGTTTGAAATGACTGACGTCTACCTTCACTTTGAACTGATCTTTGTCTTCAACCACATGAGTTGAATCGTCGCTTTTTCTTCTCTCTAATTGTGATCTTCTGTTACGAGAGATTAGAGAATTGTCCACGAAGTCATTCCAGTCGTCCCAGTCGTGGACAAAGCGCTCTCTCATCACTTTGTCGGGCCAAACATCCCAATAATTTTTGGGCCGACGATTAACGTATAATAACGACATAATAAGATCAATGAATTGTTACCAAAGTTTTTCTTTGAAGAACTTTAAACACTTTTACTGCACAATACTCTTGTGAACCGGTATTTATAACTTTAATATTGCCTTCAACTCAGAAAAACCTGAATTGATGTCCATATATAGTATGGCATCGATTGTGAGGTTCTAGTAATGATTCATTTGGAATATTCGAGCAAATTCTGGATAAAATCAAATATTTAAATCAATGATTTTAATTCATGTATTTCAAAATCATGACGTTTCATTAAAAAGCATTTTAAATCGATTTTCCACAAATTTTCTTTGAATTATTCTATATTTAACTAAAATAGTAACAATTCTTTAAAATGCACATGATTCAAATTAATTGACAAAATCAGGTATAGTATAAATACAATTTTTTTGCTTCCGGTAAACCTATCCCATAATTTAGTATCGGATAGACTTTCCGTCTAATTTGTGGCAACATTTTATGCGCTTTTTCGCGCTCCTTAAACCCCCACCGCCTTCCCCTCTTATGTTAATTCTATAAGAGGAGTAGAAATAGTTTTGAGAAGTCCCATGTTAAGTCTAAAAGAGGAGTAGAAATAGTTTTGAGAAGTCCCAAGTTAAGTCTAAAAGAGGAGTAGAAATAGTTTTGAGAAGTCCCATGTTAAGTCTATAAGAGGGGTAGAAATAGTTTTGAGAAGTCCCATGTTAAGTCTATAAGAGGAGTAGAAATAGTTTTGAGAAGTCCCATGTTAAGTCTATAAGATGGGAAGAAGTCCCATGTTAAGTCTATAAGAGGGGAAGAAGTAGTTTCGAGAAGTCCCATGTTAAGTCTATAAGAGGAGTAGAAATATTTTTCATAGGTTCCATGTTAAGTCTATAAGTCTTATAACATTCATAAACCTTTTTAATTCCAAATACAGTCCTTTAAACGTTGTGGCTATAGATTGGCTTCTAACCTTGTTTTATTTTTTCTGATAAGGAAACCTAGGATTTGAAGGGCTAATTTTTTAGATTTTCGTAGTTTTATTTTGGGTAAATTTTTTTTATTTTTTTTTGGTGTTCAACTACAGCACCCGCCACCAAAAGTTCTATGTGCAATGTTAAGTCTATGAGGGTTCAAAGCCTAAAACAGAGAGCACAGGTTGGCTCTGAATACTATAACAAAAAGATTATAAATTCCAAGGTTTGCCAAGGTCTGAGATCCAAGGAAATTTAAGGGGTTTGTAAAATGGTTGATTTTTTTTCTCAAGCCTAAGGGGGTATAAGTAGAAGTATGGGGGTATTTTTCCAAGATGGCGGCAGGAAGTACTCCAGAAATAGTGCAACTGTACACTCCTTCCAATAGAACCTTTTGGTGGCGCAAGCTGTAGACTATGCTTCCAGCCCCTTTTACCACTGACTACCGTCAAAATTTTCAAAAACTACCCCACCCTATATCACTCCCTGATCTCAGGACTAATGTCTTCTGAAGACGGATATAAGCCAATATCCGAAACATGTGGAGTTCCATATCACAAGTCAGTGATTTGTACAAATTGTCAAACAAATTAAAAAGTAAGCTTCTTGATCAACTTATAAAACCTAATCTATTATTTTAGAAAATATAAAAACACATTAAACCCATTATCTGTTCAAATGTCTTAATTTATTCGATGAGGTCCCCACACATGCATTGATTGTCAACTTTCAACTGATTTTCAATTTTTGCAACAATTAAATGTTTAAACCCTTTAAAACCCACTAAACCCTCCTCTCTATAGTATGATTGAAAAGTCCACTAAAAGAGAAATATGCTATAAAAATGAATTTCATGCGCGAGTCACACAATTTAACCGAATTTGCAACAGAATAGTGTTTGTCAAAGGCTTTGTTAATTTTAATTAAAATTTAGTAAATAATGTAAGCCTTTGACAAACACTATTCTATTGTGAATTCGGTTAAATTGTGTGACTCGCGCCTGAAATACATTTTTGTAGAATATTTCTCTGTTAGTGGGCTTTTCAATCATACTATAGTAATATTTTTATAAGAAATATTGTTTAGCTCGTGGTTGTTTAGCTTCAAAATTCCGAAAGTTTCCCATTCTTTACTTCAACTAATCTTTAGTCAACTTAATTAAAAGCGCAGATTCTTATTAAAACCGATTATGAATTACTTGATACAGATTTTAATTGTCTCAATCTTTAGTTCATTGTTTGTTAGTGGCCAGGAAAGTGTGACCTCGGTCAGAAACCTCGAATAATCTTATAAATATAATAATTTGTTCATATCATTAGACTGGTGATGATTCCGGCCGACAATTCAAAATAATTTTGGCACTGATTTTGGCCATTGTTTTAATAATAACCATTTTGGTGATTATTATAATTATTCTGTTTGCTCTGAGTGGGAAGGGCAAGAATAAACCCCAGAACAAATTGCCAAAATTGTCTAAAAATAAAACTCCTGAAGAAAATAAAAACGATAATTTGGTATTCGTAGCAAAAGGACAGTCAGATAATGAAAAAACAATTGCACCGAAAGATATTGAAGGGTCTGGCTCATTCGTATTTTCTGGTTATTCATCTGACAAACCAATTCCTATTGAGGAGACTTATGGTAAGCTTACTATCATTAAAAGAAAATAAAATCAGATTTAACTTACTTTTGTTGCACAACTCAAATGACTTTTTAAAGCCTCTTAAAGCTTCAGACATTTCGGGGGGTTCTTCCCTCCCCTCATCAATGAAATCAGAACTAAAAAGTTCTGTTCACAAGACCAGTACGACCAGCAGTGGTGAGAAGAAGTATGACATCCAGTAATAAATTGATGCAAATAGTTTTTATTTGAGGGATGAGGAGAGGGAAGAACCCTTCGAAATATCTGAAGCTTTAAGAAAAAGTCATTTGAGTGCAACAAAAGTAATTTAAATACTTATAAAATGGGAAAATAAAATGTTTTGTTAAACAGCCACTGCTCTTCAGAATACGGATGCATCTGAGTCAATTCTTCAACAAAGACCAATTGATTTGAATGTAAAGCAACCGGCTAAATCCGTTGTCATCAAAGATAAATTAAAACCAAATGTTTAATTTAGAATTCATCAGAATATTTGTAAAAATCAAATTTTTGTAACTTTTTGAAAGAATAAGTTCTCAATTTCTGTATTTTTTATTCTTTTTTCAACAAAATTACAATTATTTTCAAATAATATAAATTTAAAATTACATTCAATTAAATTATTCTATAAATAATCGAAAAATTCATTTTGTTATTAAAAAATGTATAAACGAGTAAAAATCTAGATTATAATTATTGATCTTTTGTACTGAAAAAATGCTTTTAAACCAATGTTCTTATAAAAAATTAATCAACAATTATTGAGAAAACTTATGATCAAAAATGATTGTCAATTAATAAGTGAAAAACTTATTAAAATCATAAGAATTGACAATTTTGTGATACATTTTTAGACAATATTCTGGAATAAAAAACTGATAATTTTATAATCATTTCCCACAGTCTTTGGATTTTCGACAATTTTGATTTCATATTATTTGAGACAAAAATTTTTCTTGATCAATTTTTTTCTCCAAAGAATTTAGACAGAAATCGTTTATTATAAAATACCTCATTTTTTAAATTAATTGGTCTTATTCTTAAATATAGGACTGAAATCGCAGATTAAATCCAAAATATCAGATCCGATAATAATTTAAGAATGTCTGGTATTTCATCCTCGAGTCACTCATATTCAGACCCCTTTAATTCAATCTTTAAAAGTCAAATTGTCAATAATTTGGCCTTTCATCAAATAATCATATGATTTTCACAAAAAAATTCTAGTATTGTATAACTGATTGTCCTCGGCTATCTCTTGTGCTTGGTTGATATTCTTGACTCCTGAGTCTGATAAAACATGATGAAAATTAATAAGTTTATTAACAACCAAGACTATTTGGAAGATCTTCTATTTGATGTTATTTTGTGAAAATTGAGATAAGAATAAAATTTGAATTGATTCAGATGTCTTACTGATTCAATTCGAGGACAATTGAAGGCCAGAATTGTTTGATTCGATATTAAAAGGAATATTGAATATGTATTTTATAGCGAATATATCGAAATATTAATTGACAGACAAATGTTTATAACATCAGTAAAACATTAGAAATACATTCAATCAATTGAATCGATTGTAATCAACAGAATCCAAACATATTTGTTATCACTAATGAAGAACTGATCCAATATATGAAACCATACCTCAAACTCGATGTTTTCGATAAATATTTGCAGAACGTATCACTTGTTCGAAGAAAACTCACGTATATTTCGATATTGCTTTGAGTTATTGTCAACAAACAGTGTCTTTTCAGACGTACCACTCCTTTAAGTCTTTCTTTTTGGGCATTTTTAACAGTGGTTTGTGATGGTCTGTCGGCGACGTTCGCGAAGCATCGCCACCGATAAGGTGTGTTTGTGGCATACCTGTGCCCAACAGGTTTGTAGAGCCGGACACCGGTGCGAACTGATAGTTCTTAGTTTCATCTATTTTGTAAGTCATGTCAGTCCTATATTTAACTTTGAAGAACAACACAATTGGCGCTATAATCACAACAACTATTAAACCAATGGCTATAACACCGATTATCATAACTGTCCGGTCACTTGTGCTTTTAGGAGGTGCTGGGTGACTCGGTCTGGTCGTCTCTTTCACAAATGTTTTCGGGATTTCAGGCGTTGGTATCTAAAGAGTTGAATGACAATAGAAAATATATCTTGTGCATTTTGTAGGCTTGAAACTAACCTCATATATTTTGGGCGGACCCGTTGTTTCGCTCGGCTTTTTATGTGTGTGTTCGTGTTTGGGAACACTTATGGGATAAATAGGTTTTTCTCGGACCGGCTGTTGAGTGACCGGTCTTTGTGTGGAGTGAGTGTATGAAATATAGTTCGATGTCGTCTCTATTGGAGGAAAGTATCTATTGATCGATATCTCTGTTATAGGCGCTGATGTGGGCGGAGACCAGACGGGTCGGAATGAAGTTCCGGTCGTTGTATGAATGTTATGATGGCCAGACTGGCCATAGACATTATTGCTTGAGCTCGTAATCTGGACGGTTCTTTCACCAGATCCCGAACCATCGATGCAATCTTCATCATCTTCATCACATTTATGGGAAGAATCGATTGAAGAATCAGTGGATGGCAGTGCATACGGGGGTATCCCCGTAACAGGTCTCGGACTTGAAACATATACAGGAGTTATTAGATCATCGCCCGATCCCTCGACACGACTGCAGTCATCCTATACGTGACGATAAAATGCTAGATGTTTGCTTACGCAAGAACATTTTTCAAACCTCATCGTCCGCATCAAAACAACCGGAGCCGGCACCAGAATAAATCAGATCATCCGTTTCATAGCCAACAGAACCCTTTGGCTTTAATTAAACAATCAAGTTTAGAATTGAAAGCAAAGACAATTAATGTAAGACCTGTTGCATTTGGGGATCACTTCTCTCCATCACATCACTAGTATTAGTGGATGGGGTCTGTCCACTGTTTTTCTGATTATTCTTCTCATTACTGATAGACATGAGCAGCTGAACGTCTCCTTCAACAGTAATACGAGAGTCGTCCTCAACAGCCATATCAAGAATTCTGTGTCCATTGAATACAAATCCGGCAATGATTCCATGGAAGGGCTTTTCAATGGCATCCCTCACAGAGTTCTTTTTGCCTCCGATTTGCACTTTAGAATGACTATTAAATATCGTAAGTTGTCTTCCAGAAGGACTTTTGGCCATAACATTATGGTTGTCCACTTGAATTGTCGAGTTCTGGCCGGAACGAGTGAACCGAACGATATGGTATTTGCCATCATTCACTTTGAAGCTCAATTCTCCGATGTCCAAGTCTTCAGTGCCTAAATTATAGACCATCAGGACGTTGCCATCAACCAATTCCAGTTCCATATAATCATTGGAAGTTCCGCTCTCTATGCGAACCAAAACTGCATTCTCTTCTGTAGTTAAAAAGCCAAGGGCTAATAAATCATTCTTGGTGTCCGGTCTCTTGTCAATCGGGAAATTGAATGTAATCAAACCATTCTTCGCACTGAATTGATATGCAGTGCTCTCTGAATAAAGAAATCAATTTTATTAGACATATATTTTCGATGACTCTTTTGACAGAATTCATGCAATTCTGGGTCATTTCTTAAACTCCTTCGAGTCAAATATTTACATAAATTCTGAGAAAGAGTCCAATTAATAGGCACTCGTAGGAAATCGGTTCTAATCTATGCAATAAATATTTACCATTACCATCAGCACATGTGGGCCCGGAATAAGACGTCATATCACAATCACATGTATAACTATTCCACATTTGGACACATATACCTCGATTGGCGCAGGCAGTGTTACTGCATTTGGTGACTGGACCAGCACACCCACTGGCCACTAATGTGCTGGGAATTAGAGCATCTGAACCACCTGGGTTCAAAGTTTCCCCATTCAAATCCAGTGAAGCGATACATCCTTCGAACCCATGCTTTGATTGAATCAGTTTCGGCAACGAGTCATACATATCAGTCCTAAGGCCACCCAAATATAAGAGTCCCTCCAAATCTAAATGTACATTTGATCCAGTGCTGGCCACTGTGGCTAGTACTTCATCCACCATCAGAGTATGTTGTCTGAGAGATGGGCGACCAATTGTGATGGCGTGCCATCGATTGTCATTAAGAGTAGTTCTGGTATTTGAGCGCACTTTTCTGGCGCCATCACCCAAATTGAAGATATAATTCAAATGACCGCTCACTAACTCTAATGCAATAAAGTCTTGATTTTTTCCGGCATTAAAGAGTATGAGTCCATCCGATTCCAGAGTTTTAAATTGTAAGTACAAATTCATTGTCGAATAAGCCTTCAGTTGAGGCAAACCAATGAATGTGTGTTTGGATTTGAAAGTGACGGGGTGGTGAACTATCCGCTCCTTCTTTCCAAATTTGGCCGTCACATTGAAATTAGAAATCTGTCCGTCTCTGACCATTTCGAAGTAGTGGTTGCCATTCATTACAAAGTTCTGTATCGAACCGACAAAGTTTGGGATATCTTTTGTCGAGTAATGACCTGAAATGAGACAATCGTTTTCTTAACTATTCTTCGGTCTGTTAATGATGTTTGAGTCACGAATTGAGACAATCAATGAATATAACAAAACTAATCATTCGTTTAAGAGTTAAAGTTAATGACTTTTGTATTTTTTTATTTGAAGCTATCTTTAAATATAGAATATTCGAAAAAAATATACTTTACAATAGAGTCTGCGACAGAATCGACAGAAT
>JAQIWP010001235.1:0-16437 GCA_034695525.1 Euzetes globulus
GAGAGAGAGAGAAGGAGAGAGAGAGAGAGAGAGCCGATTGATTCATCAAAACTAGATATTTAGGAGCCTATGCTTTAATCTGGAAGTCAATCAAAAGGAAAGCCATTCTTTGATATCAATCTCCGACACCATTCACTTAATAAGTAGTCAACAGTCAGACACTAATAGCCGACAGATTTTTAAAGTATTAATGATTTAAAAATTATATATTTTATAATTCGTTTCCTCTCCGCAGACAAAAACTTAATGGATTAGAGAAAAGTAATCTGATAATAGCTGAGTTCCTGTACCAGATCCAATCAATCAGTGATGAATAGCTGCTTTTTGATTCATTCAAAATTTGATCTAATAAAAAATAGGGTCGTTAGAAGCTGTTCTTGGTTCCCTCAATTTAAATGTTTTGGAAAAGCAGGTAGTTTTTAATTGATTATCAGATTCTTGATAATTTATCTTGGTGTACCTCAAATAATGTACATGCACACTGTACTTTATATATATAAGTTTGTTATTTAATTATAATTAAAGCTCAGATACAAAGTTGAAGCTTATAATAAAAAACAACGTTGTTAAATAATAATTTAAAAATTTGATGGGCCTATCAGAATGATAAACTACCAAGAAAACGCTTTTTGTAAATATTTAATTAAAAGACAAATAGTGTTTAAATTCAAGTTTTTTAAAATTTCAATTCCTTAAAGAAAACCAATTGTTTTCAAACGAGCGCTGCTTTAAATAGTAAATCGTTTTCACACTTTCTATCGATTCAAACACTTAAGTCTTAATTTATTTTTTAGGGTTTTTTTACTTGCACTCAACCAATAGCCGGATCCACTGACTTCTACTCAGCATGCAATTCTCAAGTTGACTAGCTAACTTGTTCACTTCATTAAACATGTTATTTACATTGTATTTAGTAATCGGTGGAAATATCAGCAAAAATAAATAACAATAATAAAAATAAAATGAAAAAATATTTGAAACTTGGCCATTTCACATATTCAATCAAATATTACAAACTATGGGAAACTTTTCAGCTATTGTTCAATCAATGAACTTGAATAAATTGGCATAATTTGTCAATAATTATTAATTGAATAACAAGTATGGGTTTACATAACAATAAATAACCTTGAAATTAAAATTGTCTAAATGACAAGAGAATAAATCTATTAGGAAAGCATACAATAAATCACAGCCAATGAATCATTGCATACATCGATTTACAAGAAGTTTTTTATCACATATAATAAAACACGTTTAACTACCTAGCCAAACTTGACTTAATCAAGTTTATTTCTCAGAGTTATATTTCAAAACAATTTCATTAATAGCTTAACCCCATAAATGTTTATGATCTGTTTAAATGATCAAGTTCAAAAAAAGTTTTGTTCACTGTGTAGCAAGGAGAGGAATAATAGAAAACAATAATACAAACTTGCCCATGATCATAATCCGGGATGTCATGGTAGGCATAATCTTCCATGCTGACGACGACAATTGCTCAGGGAAATAACAGATGGGGAAAATCAATTGAGTTTAATTAAATCCGAATTTTGAATTAATAATAATCTAGTTCAGTCAACTATTTCAGTGATAGATGGCATTAGACATAAAGCGGATCAAACACATAAACAATAGTCACATGTCTTCTTCATCTGTCGTCTGTTTTGATGGCTTTTTTAAAAACACATTTTGAAAACAAACTTAAAAAACTCTTAAAATGTTCTGTAATTTGAACAAGCAATTTATGAACAAAAAGATCTTGGTACTACTGCCCAAACATCTAAGATGTCTTAATAAACAGAGCAGTTCTGAGACAAGCAGTTCCTCCAAAACTGATCCAAAAGTTAGTGATACAAAAGGTGGTAATCCCAAAGACATCGATTATTTGGGAATCTTCGACATCAATCACAAAGAGATCAGTGGTTTGTATGAGACAAGTGATGACCAAAACAATGTCTTCGAGAAGTACAGTGATCTGGTGGACAGTAGAGGGGCCAAAATGAATGACCAAAGCTACCTGGTCACTTCTTTTGGTAGAGTCCGACTTGATTCCAATAATAAGCCCCGATTTCACGGCCAGTATGACCCGGACAACAGTCGGCCCAAATTCAGTCTGGATGAGTTTGAAGACAGACTCAAGAACAGCACAAATACTGAACAAACTGATGATACAAATCAAAGTCAATGTATGAATGGTTTGACTCAAGTTTTTTTTTTGATAAGAAATTCATAAATGTTTTATCATTTGATTGTCTTTTCAGCTGAAAATTCAACAAATAATGAGAATAACATCTTTGAAGAACAATATTTCGATCAATCGAGTGATGGCTCCAAAAGGAGTGACATTTTAGAAGACAATAGCAGTTCAGTTGATTCCCAGACTTCTGAAATTGGATACATTGATAGACAATACTTTGCAAAAAACGCAAACATTGAGCCCTTATTTAAGAGCAAAATTGATTTCAAATTCAATCAACAGTTCAATGAGTTTCTCCACGAAAAGTCTTCAGAATTGGAATCAATTCAAAGAATCAGATTCAATGAAGGTGTCAGAAAAATAAATCAAGAATTTAGACCAATTGAAACAGACAATAAAGCAGACAAATCAATAATCAAGGAACTTTCATTGAAATCTCCGCTTAAATCGGAGCTATTTTTCCAAAATTTTGATTTAAATATCGGTTCTAATGAGGAATCCAATGAGGAGTCGGCCGAAGAAGAGTTCGACGAAGAGATCCGAATGAAAATCGAAGAACAAAAGGACATTACCTTAGAAACAGTGGAGTCGACTGCAGACAAGTATAAGAAGACTCCGCGAACTGGCGCTGAATATCTGGAAGACCTTCGGAGGGGAAAAGAGTCTCCAATATATCCCAAAGTGTTCACTGATTTGAAGTCCAACCTAAAGGGGGATAAACTCGACTCAAAAGGTACGGATTAACTCCTGAAGAAGAGATCACATAATTAATACCATATTCTAAACCATATTTTGGTCAAAAAGGTTACCGAATACTGAGTGGACAGGTGTTGGACTACACTAAAATGACCAACGAAGATATCATTCGCCTACTGATGGACTCTATTCTGTTCAATGACGCCGATATCCTGGCCATCAACAAACCCTATGGAATGTCAATCCATACGAAAGAATCGAATTCTGTTCCCGTTTTAACCGAATATTTGAAAAAAATTGCCGAAAATGTCAAAACTGAAAAACTCTATACTGTCCACCGGTTGGATAAGGACACGACTGGGGCCTTACTCTTGGCCAAAAGTCAAGAGAAGGCCAAACAGTTGAACAGAATGTTTGTCGAGCATTTGATTGTAAAGCGATACCTGTGCATAACTCGTGGCGTTCCCGAACAGCCCGAAGGCATTATTGATATTCCCATAGAGATAGGAAAGTGTGGAGATAGGGAACGGATGGTTTTGCGACCCGAAGCCCTCGAAGAATATAAACGGGTTACTAAGTCATCGAAGAGCGCCAAACGAGCCGTCACTCAATACAAAGTCGTGTCGGAGTCCAGAAATGCTGCTCTAATTGAGGTAATGCCTCAACACAACTGTCCAAAGGTTTTGCTTCAATTTATTTCTTTTTAAGGTTTGGCCGAAAACAGGAGTTCGCCATCAAATCCGAGTCCATTTAGGGTTTGGTCTCCGGTGTCCGATATTGGGTGACCATAAATACTCTCATTTGGACAAAATGGTGCCACAAAAGCTGACAAATGACATGCTCCTGGCCTTAAATGTGAGACAGGCAAAGGTCAGGCACATACCTCTGCACTTGCACGCCATGCAGTACTGTCTTCCGGCAATAGGGGCTGAGGGGCGGAACATATTCATAAACGCACCCCTTCCGCATCACTTCCACAAAAATATGTCGCAATTAAGGCTCAGACAATAGACTGTTGCCATAAAAGTATGGCTTTAATTAAATACAAACTTTTATTTAATGTTTAAATAATCTTTTCTTTTTTTCAATACAAACATTTGAATAATAAGTCACATGAAGGCGAACCTCATACCTGACCTGAGGCTTGATCTGGGAACTACCCATTTGTCAGCATTTTATTAAAATGTCAGATGTTTTTCAGCTATTCTTTTGAGTCCTTTCTTTAAAAATAATTAAATTATGAGTTTTGTGTTCTTCCTATTAAATGATTTTTTAATTATTCAATACATTAATGACTAATAATTTATAAATATGTTCGAGTAAATAGACTTTTCATAGATTTATTTGTTTATATAATGTGATTATCGATACCTTTTAATATTAATTGATTAATAAAATTGAGATTACATCAGGTTCTTGAAGCGTTTTCTTATCACGTGATTGGAAATAGCATGATCCTTTCAGACAAACATTTATATGAAAAAAATAATATCACATTTAATGGTAAATATATTCTTCGCTTGAGTTCAGACAAATTGTTTTGTTTGGCTTAAGACCTATGAAAATAAAAATTAATTTATTGTTAGCCTTTAGGCTCATTACCAGAACATTCAAAATTAAAAATTAAAAATAGAATACAGTCAAACCCTCGGCTACTTTATTCATTGTCTCCATTGAAGGCAGGCTTCTGCTCTGGCAAAAGTTAAATATAATAGGTTATTATGCAAATAAAAGCTGTCCAGGCACATTATCAACCAGAAGTTAATGCTGAAAACTTTATTCCAAATATTGATTTATCAAAAAGTTAAGTTCATTTTTGTTGTCTAACTTGCAAACAATCGAGCTTAATTAAATTCCACAAGAAAGGTCGATCAATTGTTGCCGAATGAATCGGATTCTAATGTTTAGAATCAAATCTTTTGCTTTCCAAGAATAAAGAGAGAAACAGAAGCTTTGACTGTATTTAATCAAAGCTGAAAACAGACATGTTTTGCCTTTGAATGAAATAATTAGCCGCTCAGTGAAAACACCATTTTACTAGAATTTCAATACTGAATAGATCCTTTTTGTTGAATTTAATTTTTGTCAAGAACAGATATCGTTTTCAAAGGCCATCACTAGTGCCCGTGTGAACTGTGGTGAAGGCGAACAGTTTTTTGTACAATAGTTTCTTCAAATCGATAAAGTCTTTCTGCAAAACAAACAAAAAAGATTTTCAACAAATATTTCATTTGATTTTGAAAATTATATTTCATCGAAATATTGTGTTTAAGTAAAGTGTTTTCCAATAACTGCTAAACTATATACTAGTAAATTAACGACAAAATGATGAAATTATTTTGTCTATTTCTCTTGAATTCACTTGAATTGAGCACACATGTTCAAGATAGTTTAAATTAAGATCGGTATGAACATTTAATAATGGATTGGAATTTAATAGACGGGCGCTTCGAACTGTCAACCATTGTCTTTCTCAAAAGTTTTATCCCATTTATGCCATTTTATCTCTACTCCTACCCTAAATTTTTGGTTAGCAAATACCTTGAACACTTCTGGTTAGGAATTGGTAGGAGAGCAAGATTGATGAGCCTCTAGATGCTCTGATTAGGTGAATTTTTTTGGCTCATCAAATATAGTTTTGCAAGGGGTTTGTCAATATTCTGTCAACAAATTTTGATATATTCTAGTTCTTTGGGCTCAGCTTAATCTAAGACTGTGAAGTATGACAGAAATTGATTGATAATTGCAGGAACACAATGTTTGCATTAATTTAATATATATCAGATATATAGCAGATTTTTCTGGAAACTTTTTGCGGCTAATATTTACATAAACTAATTAATTTGTGATCTAGGTTCTTCCATTAATAATTTATCTAATTGACATTTAAACGAATTCTTGACTTTGAAATCGAATAAACAATTATTCTGCTTGATTGTCTAGCCATGTCTACCAGGTATTTAATTATCGATTCTGCTTTTGTAAATTAGCATATTTCTCGACAAGCTGAATAAAAGTGCGTGGTAACGAAAAATCTAAACTCTATAAAAAACCCTTTTTCAAAATTTTCCAGGGCACTCAAATTTCCAAGAAGTTTATCTATTTAAAAAAGTAAATCTTTTATTATTCAGAATCTTTTAGTTTCTAAATCTTTTACTTAAATAGACTATGAATTCGAAATTTTTAGAAAACTGGCTGACTTTTCAAGCACTCCGAAATTCTGCCAGTATATGTGAAGTAGTTTGTAATGTAATGATGACCACTCCCTTCCTGACATGCAGTCAGGAAGCTTTTCTAAAAGCAACTAGTTCTGTAAGCATATAATCATTTCACATGGGACATAAATCCATTTCTAAAACATTTATATTCTTAACCATTTGGAGACTCCATCATTGGAGACCTCATTTTTTAGGTTTTTTTTAAAAATTTCATGATATGAATAAAGTTTTAAAGTATATAAATTCACCTCGGCTCTATTTCTAAAGGTTAGACGATGAAGACTTTAAACTGTTTATCAGTAGAATAAGCAACTAATTAAAAAATGAAGATGCTTTCTTATGGATTCGGTTAATCTTATCGTGTGACATTTATATTACACAAAGAGTTACTCAAATTACTTAGAATAGTTACAAATCGATTTTAATGCTATTATTCAATAGTTATTGTCATTTTAGTGCCTTTTTTGAAAACTTGTTTGCTTTTACGAAATATTTCGTTTAAAGTGACTTAGTTTAAAGTTTTTGCAATATATGTCATCTATAATTTATAGACTAGAATCAAATAAGTGCCTATTTCTCTGATTTTGACAATTTTTAACAATTTTATATATTATTTTGAATTCAAAAAGTAAAACAAATAGTTTCTTTAAATATCTCTTAAAATGTAATGCCAAGAACCAATCCTTTGGTAATTGATTCTTATATCAGCACCTTAAACCGGAAAAATTGGACTCTAGAGGCAAGAATAACAGAGTCTTGTAAAAAATAAAAGTATCTTACTATATTTTATTCAGACATGTGCAAGGTTCGTGACCCTTGGGGGATATAGCAGGGGGATACCTCAGACCTAAATCTAGGGGGGATATTTCAAAAATGGCAGCCAGAAGCCGCCATTTTGTTCTTAAATACGCTGAATTCCGGTAATTTAAAGCGTTTATTAGCTTAATTACGCAATAATTCAGCTACTATTCAAGTTACAATGCTAAATTTCTTAAAATAAGGGACAAAATTGCAGACTTTGTGGCCGCCATTACGAAAAAGCGACCATTTTTTGGCCGCCATTACTAAAAATTTGAAATTTTGGAGGTGGGGTCAGTTTCTCTACGCTTTTATGGGACAATTTTTTTCAAACCTAGGGGGGATAAATCACCAAATCTCGGTCTAGGGGAGATAATTCGGAAAATCTCCCTTGCACATGCCTGATCAAAGGACAAGAATAAAAGCTTAGATAAAGTTAAGACAGATTAAAACAGTATAAACAAAAATTTTATTTGAAGAATATTCTATGCTGAGTAATAAAGTAACCAGGTGGCGGAAAAGAAAACTAGACTGAATTGAAAAAAAATTAAACAAGGTCGAATAATCTATAATGAGAGTTTGAAATTAAACAAAAATACCTAGCTGAAATAATGTTAATGTTAATGAACTTGAATTCTCATTAAAAAACTAAAAAACTAAATTTAATTAATGTGCTGTATTAAAATTATTTTTGTAACTTGATAAATAAGCACTTGTTTGAAGGTATAAATTGATTTGAATAGAGTTGACTTGCTTATAATTCAGCTCATTTGAATAGACTCATTATCGAAGCTAGTGCAAAATGTTGTTCAAATTGTTCCTATCTTTATTATTATCATGTTTAATCGGTAAGAATTTGGCTTCTGACTTGATCTTGATAATCATTAATTCATTAATTCATAGCACATGTAATGGCCGGCAATCAGTGTTGCGAAAAGTCATGTAAGTTTTAATAAGCAGGGATGGTCAAGATATCTTATCAAAGTTCCCCCAGGTGGGTTAAAATTTTGGGGTAATAGAGGATAGTTTATCAATCAAAATTTTCTAAAACTTAGGTGGGTGTCCTAAAAGAGATAGTAGCTGGTTAGACCCAATTTGAAAATTAAGGAAGATTTAGGATTCCACCCCTTGACTATCTTTTGACCATGGGTTTAGCTTGATACAGAAATTAGCTTGCTCATCCATAATTGTTACAGTGAAGAGATTTGTTATCGACGAGAAATATGAGATGTGCGAAGGAGAGGACGCCAACAACTATACCGGTCTGATTGAGTTCCGGACAGACCAGAGATGTTCTGAGGACAGCATCGATTTCGGTGTGGGCGCTCTCGACGACGACACACTGACTGCCTGTCTGAGCAATGGACAGAGAATGGTGACTACATTGAGAACACTGTCCCGTTCTGTTCTTCCGTCAGGAGGTATGAAGTGATGTAAAAAATATAATCTTGATTAATCTAAAATTGCCCTTGCTAATTGGAACAGCATATTTCGAGATCCAACAGCTGGCAGTAGGTCTGAACGGTTTACTAGAAGGCAAATACATTCTGCGCAGAATTATCCTGCAAAGAGTCGACTTTTTGAAGGAATGCTCATCGATTCTGGGTCAACAGGTTGTCAGCAGCAAGCTAAATCAGATGCTCATCTCCAAGAAGCTTGACCTGAACTGCCTGATTTCACCAAGCGGCTGCTGGGAAATATTCAAGAAGGGCTGCACCACTATCTGCAACGGTCAGGACTATCTGTTCCAGTCTGACGCCAATGTCCGGCCATATAAAAGATAAGCTCAGATAGTGACTCGAATTAACCAAGCTCATTTCAAAATAAATTATGAACTTTTTTTTGTAATCCATTTCAAATTAAACATTAAACTATGAAAAACATTTTTTATTTATTTTGTTGAAAAAGGAACCTGGAACATAATTGAAAATTATCGAATTATCAAATATCAAATTACCCTGGATCAAGTATCACAATAATCATCAATTATACTTTAATTTTAAAAAATTGAGTAAAATAATCTTTTAAAAATTATCTTGGATAAAGGGTTTCAATTCTTTTGAAGAGAAAATTAGATAAATATTGGCCTGAAATATGATTCTTGTTGAATTCAACGAAATGAACGATGACATTATGTAATTCAAACAAGGTAATGGTAGTGACTCTGATGTTACATAATTGGAATTTAATCGTTTAGTTGGAATATTTTCATTAAAATAGTATTAACTGATCTGTCAATTTTACTAGATATGAATTACACGATAACTGGATGTTATAACTGGTTGTTATCGTGTAATTCATTGGTAATAACTTCTAGAATGTTCTAGTTCAAAACATGAGATAGAGAGAAAGAATAAATTTCGAATAAAGCGAAAATCTATAAACAATCAGGGATGAGCAAGCTCGTTTAAGAGGCCCAAGGACATGTTCAGAAAAATTTTTGTGCCATCTAACATCCTTGGTTATCCTTGATAAACAATCAAGGTTGGTTTAAAAAAACTAATCGCTTAATTAAATTAAGTTTAATTAAATTAATTAATGGCTTGTTCTACCTAGATTTCTCAATTTATACACTGAGCATACAATTTCCACATTTTTTCTGCTATTAAAATGAAAAATATCCATGCTTATGGTACAAAAATTCAGCTGCATCTTGTCAAATGAGCAAATCGAATTAATAATTGAGAGATGACCTGGAGTAAACTTGTAAAACAAAGGGCCTATTATAGCATTAAAAGCTGCAACGTCAAATAATTTGAAAATAGTTGCCAAGCGCTTTGAAACAACAAATGACACTAGGTGCTACTAGTCCCCCTGGCTGGAAAAACAGGCTTGCTAAAAGGGTTGAATAAAGGAAACGGGGAGAACCTGAAATCACAGGCTTCAGCGCCTCAATGCACGGATAGACTGTAGTTTGACAATAATAACGTAGAGGGAGTGTAGTGACCATGCGCAAACAACTGATTACATGGAGTAGTTGTGACGCATTGTTGACTATTTGCGCCATTTTGTTGGGATTTGTCAATCAATTTGATATTGGATTCAATAAACAGCTGACAAACAGTATTCGCAATACGTTTTCCAAATTAAGAACATTTTACTCAAACATTTCGCCAATAATTCAATTGAATTAAACAGTAATTTATATTAAATTTGTTTTCGTTTTCTTAAAAAAGTTGTTCTTGCTCCAATTGATTTGAAAAAGACTGTGTTGGGTAAATTTGCTTGGCCTGCCTGACTTCTGTGCCTGTATTGTGTCCTCCTTTTTATCCAGAACCAAATAGCGATGTGCGAAAAGGTTGGCATTTTAGACATTTTCCGGGACATTTCCGACTGTCCCCTGTGCATGGAAGAGCTCGACTACGACGACCTGGGCTTCTTTCCATGCAGTTGCGGCTACCAGGTCTGCCGATTCTGCTGGAACAGACTCAAGAACGACGACAATGGCCTCTGTCCGGCCTGTCGCCAGGTATGAGTCCAAGGGTCTACTCTTCTGTTCTGATCCACCCTTCCCTCCATGTCCTCCGTAGGCATATCCGGACTCTCCCATTCAGTTCTCACAGATCAGTATAGAAACGGTGGAAGAGCTGAAGAGGCGGAAGAAGAAACAGAAGGATAAGCAGAAAGAGAAACAGAAGCTTAAAGATGGTATTAGTAACTGATCTTGCCAATTTTGTCACTTCCCAAATGGCATTACTTGTCTGTTCACCTCCGAGTTAATGTTTGTTTCTATTCTGTGCTCTTCGGGATCGACTCCCTGTTCAGCGGCTAAATCGCAAAACCTGTCGTCAGTACGTGTGGTGCAGAAGAATCTGCTCTTTGTTATCGGATTACCGCAGCGGTTATCTCAGGACGACCTCAGGTCAGTGTCCGCTCCTCTTAAGTAATTGCTTTCTTAGGGCTCATAACCACTGAATGGATTGACTTCTCATTTAAATGTCATTTTTGCGACACATTTCAGTGCATTTTTTAGTGAATTTTTGGGATTTTCCGCTCATTTCAGTGGTTTTTGTTAAACGACTGAAATGTTTGACAGTTTTTAGTATTTTTTTCTGTTTGACAGAAATGACTGATTTTTTTCAGTTCATTAATTTCTATTCCCTTTGAGTGAAATCATATTTTGATTAATCAAATGATTATTTTTAGAAATTTATTTAAGCCTTTTTTTATACTCTTGGCCTTCAATTGGCAGAAAATTAGTTATAATTAAGTTTTGAAATTATTTTCGAGTTTTCTTTTTTTTCCCTTAAATTTGATTTCAGACACACTTCTAATCGAGTGAACAGATCGGACAATAATTGCGTCAATTGTCGACTCTGTTGGGCTCTGATTTCTCAATAGTGTTCCCCTTTTATTGAGGATTTTGTTTAAATGAAATCCACTTTTTTTTCTGTGTCTGACCTTAAGATCTGAATAATTGGTTTACATTTTAATCTTTAAGCGAATCGCCAGCGGATTACAGTTGAGCCTCGCTTTTAGTTAAACTGATTAGAGATAATCCGCGGCTTCACAGATAATGTATTTTCGTTTCTGATAGCTCTTAGCAAATGTAAAAGTTATCCCGGATTTAATGGGCAAACCCCGGTTTGAGGGACAGATTCTCCGATTTGCATGACTAACTCTCATGAGAACGAGGTTAGACTGTATTTGTTTTTATGAGACTCGATGTTCACGTTTGTCACGTATTTTCACTGTTTATTCGTGACTTACACTTATGCTAATTCTTCCGATTATTATCCAGCAATTTATTAAAACAATCAATTAATTAAATTAATGACAAAAAAAACATTTTAATTGGATTTTATTTTTACTGCGTTTTTAAGAAGTTTTGCTGTTTTTCTGTTGAATTTTTTCCTCGAAATTAATCTCATTTTTTGTCTTTTTTTGGGGAAATATTAGGAAAGAGTTCAGTAAATACGGAAAGATATTAAAAATGGTTATAAACGCCTCGTCCGCTTATGTGACGTACGCCCGGCCCGAGGACGCGGTTGCCGCTATCAAGTCGCTAAATGAGGCCAACCAGACCTCGAATAAGTCGAGTCAGAGGAACGCCGGCAATAATCAGACCCAACAGACGCTGAGGGCGTCCTTAGGAACGACCAAATACTGTACACATTGGCTCAGGAGTCAGAACTGTCCCAAACAGCCCGACTGTAAGGCAACCCATTTATAACAAGCAAACTGTTTGTTGACTTTTTAACGGCGGTAACTAAGTCTATAGGAGTATATAGTTTTACCACAACTCGGACCAGTTCTTCCCGCCCCTTCTCAGACCCCTTACTTCCGGGATTAATATAAGGAACCGGAAATAAGGGCCTGACTATAGAGATATTTCCAATATATGGCTGTTATCGTTGTTTTAGAGCCTTCTTTTGAAAGCTTGTGTCAATTGTCTAATGTATGTCCCCGTTCTCTGTTGAGCACAGGTATGTATTTACACGAAATGGCCGAACCGGAGGCCTCGTTCACAAAGGAAGAGATGCAATTAGGAAAGCACACAGAATATGAGAAACGTCTGATCCAATACTATTTGGATCTGTTGTCGAAAGAAAAAGACCAAAAACTGAACAGAAAAAACCAAACCAATAGTCAGACGTTCGAGGATAAGATCGAAAGCAAAACAATCTTGATTCAAAACAGTTCGCAAACCAATAACCAGAAACAGTTTCAAATGAGTGACAAGAATCTGGGCAACGCTTTCGGCGACGAGACGTCCAACGATTCGGTAATTACTTGTTTCAGACCGCTTTCTGACCACTTTTTCTGTTCGACTATTGTTTGTGTTTTTGCAGGTTTTCAAGTGATTTCAGATTTTATTAGAGTTTAAACACTATTTTTGCCGTTCTTTTCGCACTTCTTATGTTTTCCGAAGACTTCTTCACTATTTCCTGATGTTTTCTGTTTTTATTTTTAATTCTTGTTTTTTATTCATCTGTTATTTTATTCAAAACTTTAACGTCTTCTGAATTCTGCTATTCTTTCAGTGATTTTTCAGTAAAAATGATCTCAAATTTTGATGATTTGAAATAAATTTCATTCAAATTCTGACTTTTCTTTGATTTTCTTTTTTCTAATCAAATGTTTTATCAATTTTTCACGAACTATAGGTAGGGAACGGTGAAAGCGGGGACAGCACTGGTGGCCACTCAGCCTCACCTGTCATACCCTGTCGTTGGGGAACGCCTAATAGCAGAATATCGTCAAATTCAGAGTCTAATAGTCTTAGTTCAACACCAAATCAGACTTCAGGTGCTCTTACATCACAACAACAGATCCAACAGAAATCAGTGCCCACAGGACAGGCGGATCACACGTTCGGTTTAAAATCAGGGGAAATACTGAATAATATCGATGACAACGCAGTGGACACACATTTATTAACCAACGGTCTGTCCAATGGTCTGTCAAATGGTATATCCAATGGTCTTTCAAACGGTCTTTCAAACGGTCTTTCAAACGGTTTACTGGAAGGAGAGGACAGTAGTGGTGACGACATTACTGCCGATGACGACGAGCCGGACGACGACGGCCTAGACTTTGATCCGATCTCTATATCGAGTCGAGGACTTCAAGACCTGTTAAGAGATTCGACACAAACGACAGCCGAATGTCTATTGAATAATGTCTTCAATTGTAACTCAAATAGCGATTACTTGTATTCGAACAACGGATCTGTTCTTCAGAGCCATCAAAATGGGAAACAGAATTACATACAGAATCTGACCCAGAATCAAATCCAAAACAATCTAGGTTTCATTTCAAAACAGCAACTTTTGAATGCAAACGGATATACGAATCACGCAAATAATCCAGTGCTTCAGCGGCCGGTGCCATCGAATTACGGGCCCAACCAGGGTGTCAACAATCCGAATAACCAGTGGCAGTCCCAACAGCAGCAGCAGAACTCTTTACGACAACTGTTGCCTAACGTTAATATCACTTTTCAACACCAATCCCTTCAGAATACGGGTAGTTCTAAAGGCCTGCCCGCCGGTCTGGTCGGCAACGGCTTTTTGAATGGTCTGTCTCCAAATCCACAAACTTCACAACCGGTGATAGCAAACACACATTTAAGGTATGCCTTCATTTCAGTCAATACTCTTTTCGTTAGGCTTTCCCTTAAATTGGATTGAATTTTGAATTTTTTTATTGAAAATATTCAGTAATTTTATATAAATTCCAGACAACAGCAGACAATCGGACATCAAATGGGCCCTCAAATGACGGGTCAGCCAGTGATGGGACAGTCAATGAGCACAGGTCTACAACACTTATGGCCTCAACAACGAGAACAGCCTACAAGAGAACAAATGATCCAAATTCAGAGACAACAGCAACAGTACCACAACCACCGACTCTATGGCATGACTGGTGGCCAGCATTTGACACATACACACATGTCGGCCGTTGGAGTGGGTGCCGCCCCAAATAGACCACCGCCTCCTGGCTTTTAATTCGGACCCCCCCCCTCCCTTTTGATCAAAAGATTTTTAAATTGAAATTCAAAACGAAATCTTTAAAACAAAAAACTATTTGAGAAGAAAAGAGAAGAAATTCTGTTAAATAATAATAATAATAATTAATGATTAGTCTAATAATTAAAAGTTTTCCTTCGATTTTCTTAATATATTTTTCAACAAAACAAATAATTGAAAAATAAATAAGTCTTTGATTTGAATTCACTTTTTGTTTGTTTGTTTGTTAACTATTTCTTAAAATAATCCTCTATTTTGTGAAATTGTTTTTTCATTTGTTTTTTGTTTAAACACTTGTTTTTAAAAATCAAAACATTGGTTTTCAAGTCTAATCTCAAGTCCTTTGGCTTTAATTTTGTCATTTGTTTATTGAAACTCAAAATTAATTTATTTTTTGAACCAAAAGTCTAATTATGTTTTTGTGTAGAAAGAAAACCAAAACCGTATTTATTATTATTATTAATGATTATTATTATTATAATTAAAATTAATTGATTGGCTCTTGAATAATTGTCTACGGATGTCGAATTGTCAGGACAATTTTTTTTAATCGATAATTTAATAACAAATCTGTTTTAATACAAATTGAAAACTGATTTGAAATATCGATTCTCTATAATTATGTCTTCACTTCTCTATTCTCTGTCTTTCTTAAGGATTGGATTTCTCTTTTGATTTGTTTTTTCCATTCGTTTTGATTATAAATAATGAGAAAAACAATTATAAATAAATTTAATTATCATTAATATTACATTCGAATCATTAAAAACGATTATAAGATTTTAATGAAAACAAATGCAAATTTTTGATTAAAAAATGAAACTAATGTCTGCTTGGCTTCAGTTCTTGGTCTTCTAGAAGGGGGAGGATATTTTTCGGGAATTTTCAGGTTCGTCCTGGATCATTTGATGATTATGACAGTCGGGTATAGCCATAGATCATTAGCTACTTATTTCATTTATTGTCATTTTTTGCTCGTTAATCGTGTCATTGAATTTTAAGAAGTACTTTACTGGCTGATTATTTCCTGCATTATTGAATTTTCCCATAATTTTTGGCAAATTTCTCCTTTAGTGGAATTTTAATCACACATTCCTAGACTATAATTAAGCGATGATGGCCACAGGGGTCCGACTAAAACCACCCATGACTTTGACATTATGGGAATTTAGACTCAAAGGATGGCTGAGAAAGGCTGAGAAATGGCTAAGAAAGGGTACAGAAATTAGTGTCAATCCCTTCATTCCCCTTAGGTTTTGAAATAAAATGGTCATTCCTTTATAAGTAGAGGAGCTTGGCCATCTCTCAAGTCATTGTTTAATAAGTGAGTGAAATTTTTTAGTGATTTTCGTCTATTTTCTATTCAACCATAAAATTATTTAATTTTACTTCTGATTGACTGAACTTTTCATTAAAATCTTTTTAATAATTGATTTTCTGGAAATTTTTTCTTCAAAATGATCACTACTAGCAAAAAATGCTAATAGAATAGCCAAGATTAGTCAAAAACTGGTATAATGCTTAAAAAGGATATTTTCAGAGTAATTTCACCAATCATTCTTGATTTTATTTGTTAGCAACAAGACTACGATCAAGGGGGTTTCATTTTTCACCATCATGCAAGTTTAGGTCTAGCCTACTTGGAAACCCCGGTGTTTTGATCCAGATTTATGACAGTTCTCAGATGAATAGTTGCATTAATAGTTATATAACGAATCATTTATAAATCAATTAAATCTTGAAACTAGATCTGAATGTTTGTGATAAAAATTGTTTCAAATGTTTCCATACATTAAAAATGAAATTAAAAACAGTTTCGTAAGTATTTTATCTGAAAAATTGCGTAAATATTTTGTTGAATTACTCATAAATCATGTGTTTTATAATTTTCTTATCAGTAGTTTTTACCTTTTTATCGCTTAATATTTTTTAAAAAGTTAATTATTCTTGTTTTTGATAAAACATTTCTTTTATAACTAATAATTAAATTTAAAAAAATATGAAATAGGTCGTCTGATGTCTTAATCCTTGTTCTCTCTCTCTCTCTCTC